>JBBMOI010000008.1:11117500-11170000 GCA_038088405.1 Porites divaricata | reverse complement strand
CAACCGATGCAATATCTAGAATACACTGAGGTGGGTTCTTGTCATCCTAAATACCAACGACTGTACACAAGAGGATCCTCCTCTGACGGTTCTAGCCAGTTTAGTTACACGGTACTCTCAAGGAACCCATCACTGCTGTCATGAAGGTCCTCACGAAGGATGACAAGGAAAAAGGGCTCCAAATAACGTCTCCAATTGTGTTTCAAAGCAACCACATCTCACTTTGAAAACAACACTGGACGAGTTTCAACTAGAGGAGCTTCCGCTTGTCCCTGGTCCGATCTCTGAAGCTCCTCAATCAGGTCAGGCACATTGTCTGTTTGAGGGGAAATGATTCGTCGAATCATGCTTAGAGCCAGAGGCAGAACATCAGGCCTTTCCTTCGTTTTGCTTCTGACTCTTTGCTGCCGAACACCTTGCTTAAATTCCTTGGCAAAGAGTCGCAAATCTCTTGCTTCTGCTTGCAAAACGTCTTTGTTTTTAGCACTGCCTTCTTGCCTGAGACTTTCTTTCAGTTAACATTTCGTTTCAGCTGTAAACTGTTATTGAAGAATTTAAAGTAGAACTTCCATAACTCTAACTCGCTTGACTCTAAATCCGCTTTAACTCGAACTAAATTTAATTTGCCTTCGGTCCATATTTCAGTAATTTTTACCCTGGAATTCCCTCTAGTTCCCCTGCTGGCTCGAAATGTTTTTTAGCCTCCCTTAGGGGTTTGAGTTTGCTGTGTGGTTCGCCAGTATGCCAGTACGTTAACATCGTCATTTCGAAGCAAATCGTAATCGCCGCAGTATTCACCTGTATTTAAAAAATCTGTATAGTTTATTCTTTGAAGAAAGGGTACTGTTTAATGATAGGTCAAAGAGATAATGCATCACTCCCGAGGCGATCAATTCATGATCAATTGTTAGGATCTGTTCTCAGTGTGAACTATGCCAGAGTATGCACTAGAGCTATGGTCGGTCTCTTCAGAAATTCTCGAGCGATCCTCTGCGTACTTGTGTCTTAATGTACTAACCTACTTGATGACCTCCTCGCACTTCGTTGGTAGGGTGACCAGTAGCGTGATATAGAAAGTTTTATAGTTTGTGACATTAAATTTGGCGAAAAATGCTGCAGATTTCAGCAAGTACCAAAGCGGTAAGTCAAAATTAAAATCACTGTACCTTCGACGTGAGCGATCGTCCTTCTGTTTCTTTTCCCCCATGGTTTGTCAGCGAAGTACACAAATATAACGAACAAGTTGCCACAATGTTCTCGACGGCCGAAAACGGTGAGACAAAAGGTCAACATCTATAAATGGACCAAAGTGATCACCATGTGTGCCATGTTACAAATGATGTTATCAAACGGGACAACAGAGAATGCCGGAAATCGAAAATTATCAACGACTGCGTGACAAACCAGAACTGAGGATAACGCTAATAACTTGTAATAAGCCGTTCTAGATGCAAAAAAAATCCCAAACTCCAAATTTTTTGTGATTTTAATAATTATCACACTCAGCTATCAGTCTGATCCCTGATTCTATGAAAAACGGTGCTGATCCCGATCCCAAGGCCGTGATCCCTGATCCCAAGGCTGTGATCCCTGATCCCACTCTCTTACAGACCTTTGATCCCTGATCCCATATACCTTGCTACTACCCTGCTATAAGACACGTTCTAAAAAGCTGCAGTCGAGCAATCTACTTCTGAAGTCATTAGCATCACTTGAAAGACGCACTTGAGAAGGCAAACTGTTCCGTAACTTAGCTAATGAATAAATGAAAGAATTCTTCTTAAATTTAAGATTAAAGTTAGGTAATTCCAAATTCAAGCCCTCGCCTCTTAGCCTATACGGTGTACGCCTGTATTTAAAAAGGCTTCAAATATAAGTAGGTCCCGTACCATTTAAGCATTTAAAAAGAAGCATTAACGCGTGGTGTAAGCGCCTGCAATATAAGAATTTCATGCTAGCCGTAGTGAGCAGCTTGTCGTATGACATAGACTTGTTGTGCCCGATTAATGTTCTCAAAATATAACAGTTGCCATCTTCGAGACGGTTGCGTTGACCCTTACCTATGCCTACAAACAAAGGACTGCAGTATTCGAGATGCGGTAATATACATGCTTTATAAAGTTTTATCATTGCATCATGAGGAAGAAAACGCCCTTATTCTTCTAAGTGCAGAGGCCTTCGCGTAGGTTAAATCAATTAAATAGAAAATGACGACATTCCCCCGCATTTTATTCATGAGATAAAGACAAAAGACTATGACGTCATCGGCTTTAACGTATTCCCCCGCAGGGTAATGAGATAAGCCCACAAAAAAGGAGAAACCAGTCCCCTTACCACTACTCCAATTGGACGCTATTTCCAAATAATATTTAGCAATTATTGGACGAGGTTGAACAAATTATCGTGATTTGTCAGTGGCGAGCAGATCAATTATTTGCCGAAGCCGAAGGCTGAGGCAAATAAATGATCTACGAGACACTGACAAATCACGATATTTTGCGATAACCGAGTTCAATAATTGTTTTATCATTCGATCACAGAGTTTGTTTTTTAATAAATGATATCTTCGGAAAGCGGTTAGCGCGCTCTGCCTTCCAGGAGTAATGACAGAGATCACATAAACGAGCAAGGAGCAAGCGTGGTTTCATTTACACCTGAGCAGAATAGTATTTGCAGCCCAAGAAAAGTTGAACGAGATTGCGCATGAGCACACCATTATTTGTAGGCAGTTACTTGCAGGTCACGTGGTGGGCTCTCGGCCAATGAAAAGGAAGAAACATTTGAATCGAGTGATAAATGTCTTTATTTTCCCATCATTTTTTGTGGTCTAGATATATTACGCTTGTTACCCTCGCATCTGTGCGCAGCACTTAATCTTCTTTTAGAAACCACCGGCCCAGTTGTATCGGCGAAGCATTTGTGCCGCGCTATTTGTGATGTCATAAAGAAGATGTAGTTTTCCACATCTGCGTACATTACAATTGTTTCTGCACAGCGTAAACTCTATAAAACTCTATGTATTCCGAGTCAACCGTTGTCAGTAAAGTTATTCATTATGTCTACACGTGGCTCCCAAGAATTTCGAAACAGGATTCTAAAGAGTGTAAGAAAGATTCCCGAAAGCGGAAGAAGCGCGTTAATTTTTCACAGTCAGTGAAGGAACGACTAGAAATTAGCTATCGCACTCGGAGCTTCAAAAGGTTCAATAGGTTTCCGAGTACACTGGACGGCTCCAAGATTTGTCTGCACTTCCTGCCTCAAGATTACAAAGAAGATGGTGTATTTTCTCAACAAGATTGTGCAAGCTGTAGTCTCAAGGTAGTTGGCTACAAATGTTTGTCCAACGAGAAAAAGATCAGCAAAAGATCTGCGCTTAAAAAGTGGTTGCGTCTGCGCACTAACGTTGTCCATAATGAGCATTTTCATTTGGATGAGAGGTGCCATGGAACAAGACATGAACTTTGTTTTAGAGAGGTTTTTGAATGTTCCCCGCGGCTAGCAGGTATAGTTAGGGAACGTACTTTTAAGTTTACTGAGGTAGGGAGTTGCGCGGAGCACGTGCTGGTCGATAGTGAGCTTAAAGCGACTCACGTCAATGGGAGGTGGCCGTCTTTTTCATTTTAGACGGTGGAAAGGATTTTACTTCTGGTTGGCGTGCGTCGCTCAAAAACGCCTTTGCAGTTAGCTCCCTGCTAGCGCTTGCATGGTGTCCTAACCGTAATAGCTTGTGTCACAGACGTAATTTAACCCTGGCCAGTTAGAAACATCTGCGAAGCAGCGCCGAGATCCTTCTTCTGGGCTCCTAATGCACTCTCGATGTCTTTTTAACAGACTCGACCAATCATGGTACTTACTCAAACCTGGTACATTGCTGGGACTTAACTTGAGTTTAGTTTCGTCTGTGGCGCAAGCTATAACCGTAACAGAGAAACAAAATACTGCCATGCGATCTCTGTAAAATCCCTTGTCCGTCCATTTGACAATGTAAGATTTGAAGACCGACATCCAAAAAGCCCTAATCTGTTGAGTACTTCGAGGTTAAGACATTGATTCATTGACAGGGAAACAAATGCTTGTGCTTTAGTTAATGCATCGGTTACTTACCGTAGAGCCTCTATCGAGGTCTCTTTTCTTGTAATACTCCTTTTAAAAAAGCTTAAGAATGTTATGAACTCCCTATCCTTGCCATCTTCACTGTTACAATCCGAAATGAGTCATTTTTTGGTTGCCTGCCTACAGCCTTTACTTAAGCTAGGCTAATTGCGAAGACCGAGTAGTTAAATAATTTTCTCTTAATTCTTATCAATACTTTTGTATTGAGGCAAGCTGGCTTTTTGAGAGCTACAACCCCGGACAAAACCTGTTGAGACAAATCGCGAAAATGCCTATTTTTTCCTGCCATCCTGGCAAAAACTGAAACCTCCGTCAAAAGAAATGCCCGATTTTCCCCCTCCCCTTATCCAAAATTGTTTAGGATAGCATGGCAATTATACAAGTTGGTTTTTAGACCAAGACAACTTTGAATAGGGGGTGTGGAGGGGGCTTACTTTTTCTGTTTAGAGGAGACGGGAGTAGGGGGCAAAAGTTAGAAAGTAGATGGAATTGTCTCAACAGTTTTGTCCGGGGTTGTAGCATCGCTGCGTTATGTGGGTCAGGTGCAGCGAATAGAGGAATGCCACATACCATAGGGCGTTATGTTGGCGAGCTGGTCACGTTACGGATGCAGGTGACCAGACACTAGCTTGGAACTGCACACCACCGTGTGGATGGCGCCATACTATTTGGGAAGGCGAATCATGAGTGGCAAGAAAAAGGGGAACCTACAACTGGATGATAGGAGACAATGAAGGAAGCAAACAAAAATTTAGCAGACTCAATCGTCCAATCCACTGTCCAAACGTGTTTGAAACGTTTCTGGAAGTGACATGTTACGTAACGATAGAACTCAGTGCTGAGCCACTTTTAACACTGCGAGCAATCAACAGGGCCTATTTTTGGCCAGGTAAACGCATGCCTACCATAACTCCTGTTTCAAAAAGGATCCCAACTACGAATTCTTTACAAGCGAAGGTTTTTTTGAATTCGAAAATAGCCTATTACAGTCAATTCTCTCAAGAAGCGGACACTGTAGGGACCTTGAGTTAGTGTCATCATTAGCTAGGGTTCGTAATAGCGGAAGTTTTTTTCAGTTAAATGTCTGTAATTTATTTTATCCTGGGATTTAGCTACTGTCCGTAGCTATCGGGGTGTCCGGCTGTTAAAGCGGGGGCGTCCTTTAGGCGGAAGTTGACTGTTTTTTTTTGTTGGCAAAAGAGTTGCGCCAAACTGCACCTCTTGAATAACGTACCACAGGTGGTTCTTCCTCTTAGTCCTTCGCGATTAGCAGTACCTTTAACTTGGCTAATTAAAAGCCTTTTCTTCTTTGCCTCCCTCCACTGAACTCCGCTCTTCGCTGTCAAACACGGTTAAACAATCCTCCCCCCCACCCCACCCCGCCTCCTCCCCCGCTCGGAGGAGATAGGGTAGTATATGATATCTTGTTCTTGTCGTACAACACGGTTTTCATTGCTTGCAGATTCCAAATACCAAATGGACAATCTCGGACTCAAAGGAAGGAGACCGTCACGGTTTCCTAGGAAACAATGGTTAAGGAAAACATTGTTCGGGACAATTGACGAGGAAATTAACGACAACTCAGTTGACTTGAATGAATCTCTTTCTGTAAATAGGATTAGGCCTTCTTATGCGTAACAACCACTTTAGTTTCATGTGTTTATGTACAGAGCTACAAAACTGTAAAAAAATTGGAATAAAACCAACTTGATTGGAGGAGCCTGTCGTATTAATGATTCCTAAATGAATCTTAGGAAAAAGTGTCCTATAAAATGCACGAAAGCTAGTGGCGGATTACTGACGGTGTTGTAAGGGTCAGTTTTCCTGGGTATCTATCTTAAGTGCACTTAAGTAAGAGACGGTCTGAAACAAATGAAAGCGCGAAAATGCGAGAAAGCGGAGACTTGTTCACATGCTATATACAAAGTCCCTCTTGAAAGACATGGAGCCCTCGTTTCTAGGTAGATCATTCTATTTTAATCCATTCTCTCTTGATTTACCCCAATTCAAGTCATGGGAGTCTTGTCATGTCTGTCCTGTTAAAAATCATGCATTCATCCACACGTGATTAGTATGGAGTGGTCTGAAATGGTTATTAAAAATAAACACACCTAGTTTAGAGATGCATGCATGTGAGTATCACCATTTTTCTTCTTTGAAATAGTAAAAAATAAAATTCAAATGTGATAATGACAACTTTGTTATGACTGCTTGACAGAATAAGAAAAACTCCAGCAAAAGTGTATAAGAAATATATGTAAAAAATCTTTTATTAAACAGGATAAATATGATAAAAATAGGCCACTTCAAGGACGTTTTTGTAACTTGGAGATTACCTAGTGTTCAATTACCGGCTAATATAAGTTCAGTTGAGTTGACCTTGCACGCAGCTCAATGCGTTCAAAAATAACCTTCTGCAACATAAATGAGGGCGCGCTTAGTTTGGGTCCTAGGCTATCACTCTTTTCCGAAGTGAGCTATTCATCACGAGCTCAACAAAGATCTTACTCGATTTATGCAGTCTTTCTCAAGTACACCAAGATCGTGCAAGTGAAAGAAAGGTTCTGCTGGCAGGATATTGAAGGTGTAGTGATTATAAAACTTAGGACAGACCGTGCGAACGCAAAACAGTCTGCGTCCACTCAGCAGCGGTGCACGCGAGACAAACATAGTGAAAAGAGACAACACAGACAGCATGGTATGAAACAACTTTTATTGTTACTATAACTTCCGGGTATTGCTCAGTGACACAAAATACATCGAAAGGATTCTAAGTTTTTTAGAACTTTTTTTCCAACAGTTCAAGCCTACTTTGGCTATTTAAAAACCATTCTATCTGAGCGGTCCCTTACGATACCTCTCATGCAACTTGTTGGAGAAAGAAATGCTCCATAAGCTTTCCCTTTTTTACATATTTAACCAGGACGGTACGTCCATATTGGTAATGGAAACTTAACTTATGGTTTCGCTAATTTAACCTGAAAAAGCCTAAATTGATCGACATTATTTACACTACAATATACAAACGCACATCAACTGTGAATACAAAACCAACCACTAAAATGGCACCGCACTGAAATCCCTAAAAAATGTAACACGCGTCTTATAAGACCTCTTCGAGAGTAGCCTGTGAATGCAACCGTCTTTCCTCGCTCCTCGCCGCTTGGGAGGAGACGGCTGTCTTCGCAGGCTACTTCAAAACTAGAATCGAATCTGGAAGCGCCGAGATCAGACTAAAACATCCATGTATGCTTTCTTGAGGAAAGGGTGGCTGTTACAAAGTGAAGATAAACAAAATGTTGAAAACTATTGGTGATTTATACCTTATGGCAAATAACTTGATATTCAATAGACTTCTTGATTTGAGGGTACAAAAATAAATGTACATTTCGATTCAGAGACTTGTCTTAAAGATATAAACTTGGACAGCTCACAGTCCGTTGCAGATTGTACTACTTTGTTACATATTAACACGAAATCACTCGTTTCGTTTAAATGAATAAGATTCTAGAACACACTTCTTCCTGCTGTTGTTTTCTATAAATTACGAAAAAGAGTAGTCGCCCAAAGGTCTCTTTCATTTAAACGAGGTCACACCTTAAGATAACGTTGTCCTTAGGCCTGACAAGATACATTAAACTGTTTGTATCGACTTGAAGTCTAAGCCTATCAAGGATTCATCACGTTCTTTGGCTGTAAAACTAACACCGAAGCCATTCTGTGGGAAGAGTGTCATCACCTCGGCATTGCCCCTCCCCTCCGACCTCTCCCTTTTCCTGCACCCCTTCCAAGGGGCGTGGTCTTGCCTCCTCTGCCACGGGTACTTCGAAGACTCGCTTGGCTTGGAGCTTTGCTGGCGGCTGAAAGTAAACCAAGAACGTGTGAGGATAAGACACTACTACACAGAATAAGGTTCAAATTTACACGACATACCCAAACCTTAGTAGAAAATCTTTATGAAAACACACAGCACTCCACAAGCGATGGGATGATAATCAGCATCGCTAGGTCGAAAATAGCAGTGCATGGCTCCCGCCAGAGTATAATAACTTTAACTGTTTCCTTTCTACCTTTGATTGCCTTAGTCAATAGGATATGCTCAGTTCACTCCATTACAAGTTGATTAGTTAAGCAAGGCCTCGCAAAATTTGTGACAGAAACTCAAAGAGCTCAAGAAAGGGAAACTGTAGAATTTTACCTGACTGCTGTTGAAGTCTCGCCTTATTTGGAGCACATTCTTCCTTTAAATGCTTACTCCACACCTAATGTGATAAAACATAGTTTCAGAAGAAAAGAAGGGAAAGCATGGAAACGACGACGCTGATAGCAAGAAAACATCACAGAACGTGGGGTGTAATGAGTGAAAAAACTAAAATGACTGTGTGTGCACGTAACGTTTTAGGATAATTTCATACCAAGGTCTGCAAAACAAGAATGTCAAATATTGAATAAAAAACTTCCTGGAGAACGTAACACACGACAGATATTAGGGAGTTTAGGCAACAACGACTTCATAACTCTCATTATAAAATAACTAAGATAGTACGCGCGCTCTGATTGGCCGAGAGGCGTGTTTGCATGAGAGTATGTAAACATGGTTGTGACGTCAAGACGTTTTGCTTTTCGCGCGCTAATCACGCAAGCATTAATTTGAAAAAGTTTTCGAGTTCAAAACGCGTCAAGTTTACTTTATTTACCCATCCCTTCGTCGGTTGAAACTTGGAAAATCGTTACAAAGAAGGTGTGTCAATTTTTTTTCGCTTAAGCTGACATTTTAAGCGAGAAAAATCCGTATTTTGGAAAGCATCTTTTTGAAAAACAAGAACTGATTACGCGAGCAAGACTTCGTGGACAAGACTTTGCGACTAGTAAGAATTTCTCTTTTAATCATTTCCATACAAAGAGGAGTTTTGCTTTTTTTTCTCCGGAAAATTATTTTATAAAAGCAATAGAAAACTTTTTTCCTGTGTTTGCATAGCCTGATATAAACACTTGAAGCGTTGGGAGAATTCTCGACAGTTGTGCAAACCCTCGACTTCGTCTCGGGTTTGCATAACTGTCTCGAATTCTCCCAACCCCTCTCGTGTTTATATCAGGCTATAGGGACCTTAAGCAAGGACGACGACGACGGCAGTAAAAACGTCATTAAAAAAATGAATTTGCGTTCTTTCAAACTTAATCGCGTCTACTTGGACCCGCTCAATAAGTCAAATGCAGGCGACTTTTCCTGGAGTTGAATTCTTAAGGATTTTATTCATGTTCAAAAAGAGGAAGGAAAATTCGTCGTCGTATGTTCACGTCCTCCATAAAACGGCAAATTAGGAGGTTTCACGTCGTAGTCGTAGAGTGGACGTCAAAAGAAATGTACTAAAAAGGGTGATGCACGTGCAGAGTTGTTGTTTTGATCATTAAACCAATTGTTTTTTGAAGTCGTCGTTGAGGTCGTCGTCGTAGTTGCTTAAGCTCCCTTATGCAAACACGAAAACCGTTTTCTATTGCTTAATTCTAACTCTTTCACTTTGTCAAATGTTGGCGATCTTTTTCAGGAGTTGAATTCCAAAGGTCTGTATCTAAGATTACAAAAAGTCTTTAAAAAAAAGGAAAATCGTTGACTTATGTTCACGTCCTCAATAAAACGTCGTAGTCGTGCGGTGACGGCAAAGAAATGTACAAAAAAGCGTGATGCACGTGCAAAGTTGTTGTTTTGCTAAATCTAAGGGCCTGGTTACATAGAGGTGGGGGACCCCAGGTAGGTGAGGTAATCCGCTTAGGTGGGTAAACAAATAACTCTCCTTTACATGCAATCTCATAACCCCTCCATCCCGGGTGCACTTTCTCAAGATTATTGAATGGTCGCTAAGTGCGTAACAAGAAAAAATGCTTGTAAACAACCTGTTTTGGCGATTAACGCTCTTCTACACTCATCTGTTACTCTTGCTGCAACCTTCAGTGCTGTGGCTTTCAAATTGTTACCTTTAATAATAATGCAAAGCCACCGCCAAAGTGACTTTAGCGCGAATTTGATGTATCAGACGAATCCGACCCCGGCTAGGCGGGTTACCCCACCTTGAAACGTTTACATGGCAAAATTTGACCCAGGCTGAGAGTGTTACCCGGTCTAGCAGACCAAGCTACCCGCCTTGGCGGGTCACCCACGTCAGCCTACCCATCATGTAAACGCGATCAAATTAAAATAAGAGATTATATGGACAGGCGAGTTAACCCACCTGAGCGAGTTACCTCACCTAACTGGGGCCCCTAAACCTATTGCCTTTTTGCCGTTCTTGTTGGCATTTCCGTTGTCGTTGCTTAACTTTTTTTTTCTAATAAACAACGACCACATACCTCATCTCCATTACCAAGAACTTTGTTACACAAGACACAGCGGGGACCTTTGGATGCTACAAAAAACACAGACAAATGTATAATAGACAGTCAGTTTTAGTCAGTGTTTAGAGAATCAACTAACTCAGTGTTGGCGAAAATATTGGCGCAGCTGTGTTCAGGATGAAATAACAAAATCAGGGCTGTTCGAAAGATTGTTAGTTCCCTGCGTAGACGTCCTTTTTGCGTGTAACAGAATTAATTCCTCCTGGTCGTAGGGCAAAGAAAACAAACTGACTTCCCACGCTAACGGCTAGCGCTCTTCTTACCAAGCTACGAATAAATTGTGATCTTCGGCCAGCGATCGGACATTTATTTTTATCATTCGATGCAATTGTTTCTTCCTTTTCATTGGCCGAAAGCCCACCACGTGACCTGCAAATAACTGCTTACAAATTATGGTCTGCTTATGCGCAATGCCGTCCAACTGTGTTTGACTGCAAATAATATTCTGCGTAAACGAAACCACGCTTTTCCCCTTCTTGCGATCGTTCTTGCGTGAAAAAATGCAGATCGCTTCGCTTCCCGAAGATATTCATTAAAAAACAAACTTGGTAATCGAATCGGTTATCGCAAAATATCGTGATTTGTCAGTGCCTCGCAGATCAATTACTTGCCTCAGACTTTGGCTTCGGCAAATAATTGATCTGCTCGCCACTGACAAATCACGATATTTTGCTCAACCTCGTCTATTAATTGTTAATAGAGCGATTTTCGTATGGCCTTGAAATGAAAGCGCGCGAACAAAACAGAAACGACAAACGAACGGAAATAGAGCGATTTGATTGGTTTATCGAACGGACAGACAAACGCGTCTGGCTTTTCATTGGTTAAGCGAACGCTCAGGTGAAAAAACTTCATGCCCGAGAACTTTCTAGAAATCAACCGATACTTCGCTTTGACGTCATACGACAACACGATTGGCCAATCGAACAATGCCTTCTTATATTAGGGTTTCTTTGGCGGGAAAACAAAGAGGCCATGTTTTGATCTTTTCATCCATTGGCTGATGAAACAAAGAGCGAACACTTACCGAAACCTTTTTTCAAGGTCATACGAAAATCGCTCTAATCATTATCATTATTATCATTAATTTGAGAGATGCCCTCCTTAGCGTAAGAGATTTTAAAAGGGAGAGACCATGATCGCAGCTGCTTAATGATATCACACTGACAATACTGACACTCTTAAAGAAAATGTCTATTTACCCTGACAGCTTTTCTTAGCAAAGTGTTCATCAAGGTCTTCTTTAGGAATCGCTTCCTTGCAGCGCGGACACTGAGCGAACTTATCACTGGACTCACACTCGGTCAGCAGGTGCTCACTAACGCCTGAGATTTCTATTACCTGAGGAGAGAAATGGAAGGAGAGGGTAAGTAATAGAACCGGTAGGTGGGGTGAAGTTAACAACAAAACCTTCTAATTTATTAGACTGGCTAAAAAAATCTTGCGCTTAACTTTATCAACTAATCAGGATCAGTGACTTGTTCTCACACAATGGCATGCATTTGCCGAGCTCTGTATTTTTAGCACTTTTTTTTCACAAAGGCCAAGGTATTTTTGAATGGCTTGAAGTTTCAGACGACGAACCTCGCATCTGCCGAATCTAGTTAACAATTATTCCTCGAGCCCGAATGGGCTCTCAGTCAATAGCTCATGAGGCCGAAGGCCGAATGGGCTATTGACTCAGAGGCCATGAGGGCGAGAGGAATAATTGTTTTAGTAAAATCCAACTAGTTGGTCAAAAATATCGAGAATAAAAAAAGTTTAGCTAGTTAAAGCTAGTCTTAAATCCTTTTATGCCGCCAAAAAGCCCGCGCTTTTCGCTACTAGTAGGCTATAACATATAGCCAAGTAGTAGCTCAACCAATCAGAATGCAGCATTGATGATAGACCACTAGTTGGATTTTATTAATACTCATTAGTAAAAGGGTTGTCATAGCTTACAAGCAATATATTTAGCACATGAAAAGTTCGACATTCGACGTCCAAAGCAGGCCTTAAAAGATACCATTGATACGCAACAGTCAATCATATTTCGTTCAAGCAACAAAGGCTGATCACGTAATTTTGAAGAAATTTTTCAGCAAGAAACTAAAAAACAAAAAACCTTATCGTACCAGTCAGACTATTGCGCTCGAAGATGAACGGACGACTTCGAAAGATCATTCAAAACCTTGACCGAAATGACTTAAATGCAACTTTTATTTTCTCAAATAATCTTCAGACACTTTGGGGCTGAAACATCCCAGAATAAAAAGATCCCGAGAACTGGGGCTGCACAGAATGAAAGCAAGTTCAGTCAAACCCCGGTTTACGGACATTATTACGGACAGTTTGCTTTGTCCCGAGGGAAAGAAAGCCCTTACATTTCTACTAAATTCAACCCCTCTTAATGCGGACACCCCGTTAATAGGCGGACACTTTCTATGGCCCCTTTAGTGTCCGCATTAACGGGGTTTAACTATTCAGTGTTATTAGAGCGATTTTCGTATGACCTTGAAAAATGGTTTCGGTAAGTGTTCGTCATCTGTTTCATAAGCCAATAAGTGAAAAGATCAAAACATGTACTCTTCGTTTTCCCGCCAAAGAAAACCCTAATATGGAGAAGGCATTGTTCGATTAACCAATCGTGTTGCAGTATGACGTCAAAGCAATTTCTAGAAAGTTCTTCGGGTATGAAGTTTGTTTACCCGAGCGTTCGCTTAGCCAACCAAAAGCCAGGTGCGTTTGTATCCGTTTCATACACCAATCAAATCGCTATTTCCGTTCGTTTGTTGTTTCTGTTTTGTTCGCGCGTTTTCATTTCAAGGTCAAACGAAAATCGCTCTACCTGAGCGCAGTGGTCGCATCTTTTGAGCATGGGACAGCTCTTCCAATAATGCACGTCTAGCATCTCTTCTGTGAAAGACTCGTTGGTTTCACCACAGAATATACACATCCTGAAAAACAGTATATGACAAAGTTAAACCTTTCACTCTGCAAATCAATAGCCCATAAAAATACAGTTGAAGCTCTTGTAAAGAGGACACCCTCCGCACGAGAAATAGGTGTCCGTTACTGGAGCTGGCCGCTTACGAGAGTGTCCGTTAAGAGAGCTTTGACTGTATTAACGTCTCTGGGGTGGGCCATGTGCCGTTTAGAGGATGGTTTTCAGAGTCTTGAATTTATCAGGTGCACGGTTTATTTTATTATTTCATTTTCCAAAGCCGTGTCAATAATTAGAGTAAAGATTTTCTGAAGCTAAATTCTGATTCAAAGGATTGCTTGTTTAAAAGAATAAAGACAAAAATAAATAATGATAATAATAATAATAACAATAACAATAAATAATAATAATAATAATAATAATAATAACAACAACATCGCACTGAAGGAAACTGAAAAAAATGCAAGTACAAAGACCTAGAACTAGAAATACAGAGAATGTGGCAAATGAAAACCGTTGTGATCCCTGTGGTTGTTGGTGCACTTGGTACAGTGAAGAAGGGTACGGTAGAAAACATCAAGAAAGTATCAGAGAGAGCTGCTATGACAGAGATTCAAAAGATCTGCATGCTGGGATCTGCACGAATCCTCAGAAAGGTTCTCAGTGTATGAACAGAATGATTGACTTGTGTGACTGACGCTCTAGGTGCATGGTTTGCGCCCGGCTGATGCACAAAAAGAACACCAGCAAAGACTGTGATAATAGAGATAATAATAATAATAATAACAATAATAATAATAATAATAATAATAATAATAATAATAATAATAATAATAACAATAACAATAAAATTCTTTACCTGTCTACATCTACAAGCTCATCTAAGAAAAAAACAAAACAACCAGAATTAATAAAACTTGCTTCGTGAATGATGCCTTTGTGTCAAATGGAAAAGAATTGAAACTTTTTGCACATTATAGCTCGGTTTACTGTAAACAAACAAGGCATCTCTAGGAGCCGATGACAACAAAGTCTTGTTTTTAAGTAAGAATTCCACGCTAAATACCTTGCTCTGCAAACAAGTCAGAATGCAAGTTTTCATTCTGTTGTCGTTGATGCAGATGAAAAATAGAACATCTAAGGTTCAGAGCCGCTATTTTGCAATGTCACGCAATATATATTTAATGACTACGCATTTCAGATAAGATGACGCGACTTTTGTTTGTGCGAAGACTAACTTGCCATACAGCCTCAACTAAAGGACTGCAAGCCCAATATGCTTCACGGGATTGCTATAGCATGTCACATGATCCCTTGACACAGGGACACCAAGCCAGATGTTTTAATCAAGGGAGTAGGAAGTGTAACATGCAGGAAACTGTAAGTACTCTCTTACAAGAAACACTAAACGTAATAACAAAAAGCCGAAGTGAAGAATATATCTTTTCAAAACCCGTTGAATATTTCTACAGCAAAAGGCGACTTTTGAAATCCTTAACATCCTACTTTATCCCTCCTCCAAGATCTCCTCCAAAGACTATAGCTTTTACTACTGAGTCTCAAAAGCCTTATAATCTAGTTAAAACGTTGCCTAGTCGACTGCCTAGTCCCTGTACCAAGCCTTCTCGGTCAAAGCATATCGGTGACGGAGCCGAGAAGAACGGCGAGAAGACTCCCTCCTACCACGTGACCCGAAACGAATGACGCAAGTAAAAACGGAGCTCCAATAGCCTACGTTCGATATATTAAAATTCTAACATCACTCCGAGGTTATAGGGTCGAAATTGCAAATTTTTCACGACTCCATTGTCTCGCAATTCCCAGAAGAGAATTGCCAGGTGATCTGTGACGTCATTCCGGGGGCCTGGGGAAAGAAATTTTAATGCCGTATCCCATACACCAACGCGCGCACCAATTCAATTCAATTCAATCTGTTCCCGTCAGCTTTGGTTTATGGGATACGGCATTAAAATTTCTTTCCCCAGGCCCACGCAGTGACGTCACAGATCACCTGGAGAAGAGAATTGAGCACAAAGAAAACAACACCAAATATAGAAAAATGACAAGAAAGCCTCGAAGTCATGTTAGAATTTTAACATGTCGAACGTGGGCTGTACCGGACTGTCCAAGTTGTAACAAAAAAAGCGGGATACAAGATCGTTCACAAAACGCGGGAACGTGCGAGTCGGAAGAAAATAACAACTTCCTGATTCTTCCGATTTTCGCAGAGCAAACGAATTTAGTAACGACTCCAACACCGTCGCAGGTAAAAACCAGCGTTGATAAAACTTATCGACCCAAGTCAATCAAAAATGGGCAGATCAACCACAATGACGACGGCTGCGAAAAAGGAGATTTAGCCAACGCAATACAATAGAATATCCTGATACATGTGCACAGACCCTAAACCTTTCTATAGAGTGTTTTCACATGACGTCACGGCGGCCATATTGGTGTTCTAAAACAATGAAACGGCGGCCATGTTGGTGTCCCAAACCAGTCCTGTGGGAGTTGAACTCTTTCCTTATGCAAACGTTTTCTTTTGTTCCAATAAATTTATGTGTCTTATTACATAGACTGGTTACCAACCTTTTGCTGGCTTTGAACTAGCTGGTTTAGCAGATGCCGCCTGAAAACAAAAATAGACAAAAAATAAAATAAAATAAGGGACATCAAAGTTAAGTTCAGCCTTAGATGAAACCAGCGAGCAGTTTTTTTTTTCTTTTTCTCGACATTTCAGACAATGTGGTAGTTGAAGGTTGGCGTCAAGAGAAAAAAATAGCTATAAACAGTTTTTCGTTTCCATAAATAATCAGGAACCGGGAAAAAGCATCGTTACTGGTTTATTCTTCAGAAATAACTCCGCTTACGATAACGACATTTACTAATTCATAACCACTCATTCGACTTTGATTACGACTCCAAAACTAGTAAAAAACAGACTTAAAATGATTTTTGCCCGAGGGAACAAACATTATATAACCAAGTATAATCCCTAAGGCGGTTGGTTAGAGGCCGGTCTGGTTTCATATTAGTGTACTTTTTTAAGGGTTTAAAAGTACTAGGGAAACTGTTTGAGTAAAAGTCGTACATAAAACTCTTTGCCTAGATATATCAAATAACATAATTTAAGTAGCCCTTACTCATGTACGAGAGGACAAGAATGGGATTTATAATCAGAGAAGATAATTATCCTAACTACTTTCTTCAGAAGGATAATAAGTGGCCTTGGAGAGGTTTGATATGTATTTCCCCAGGTAGAAAAGGTATAAGCCAAGAAGAGATACATTAGTGAGTAATATAACTGAATAAGGACTTGTTGGCTCACAAAGTATCTAATTTTGGAAAGTATTCCAATACAACGCTTAATTAAAGGTTAACGGTCAAAGGTCAAGGAATAACAAATTGAAGGAAAACTGACCGACTTCGTTTAAAACGATCACAAAGCTTCTATTTTATTGAAGGTTAATAAAATAATCATACATGGCTATACATACCCCAGCCATGTCTCTTAGCGCCTGCAATTGGGCCTGTAACGCTGCGATCTAAGAAGGAAAAGAGGACAATCGAATTTTCGGGGGTTTGATTCTCGGAGTAAAATTGTTGGATTTAACAAAGGTAAAATAGCTACCGATAATCTAACCTCGCAAAATACACAAAAAATACACAATGAGATCTGGAAGGGCGAAAATGGTTGCTGTCCACAGGTGTCAGTGAAGGGTGGCCCATCGCTCATAATACCTAGGGGGTGGGGAGGGTGGGTCGCTGACCATACTCTCGAGATTTTAATTAAAAATGGACACAATCCAAGGTAAAGCAATAATATATTCAACGCATAAAATTGTGGGATATCTCTTGTTAAGGAAATGTTCTTGCTTTATTTCCGATACTGCGAAGTGTTATACTAGTCAGTTGCTACCGCTCTGATATTCTCTTGACTAATTCTTTACGGAAATTTATGGAGATGAAACTGAAGAATTTGTATTTGGATAGTGGGGCGTTACCTCGGCTTGTTTGGCTTTCTCAGAATTCTCATTAGCAGCTTTAGCTTGAGCCTGTAAATACATGAACATTAGATACAATAGCGTTAGGCCTTAAATTTCCTCTTTATCCCTTACTTTTAAACAAAACAATTTTAGACAAACCCTTCTCTCTGCCTCTGTTGGCTTGCCATCGATCTTGTCAAACCCGTCAAACAGGTTTCTATACAGCGGGTTTTTCCTGGTGGCTGGTTCATCAGGAGGCAGATAGTCACGAACTTTATCTTTGACCTATGACAAGAAGTATTTCTCATGAAAGCCGTACATACATAATGGGTTGCAGGACTGAGGGTATATGAGAAATTAATGAATCAGTATATTTTTCTCGATGTACCTGTTTTGGCATTGTTACGAAGATATGAAGTAATGAATCCACACTAAATCTACGCGTTTATCTTCAGTGATAAAAATTGTACTTTCATCGACGTCTAAATTTTCTTTTTTTTTTCCAGAAGGAGAAGAAAAAATGGGAGAGAATTGAATAAGTTTCGACTTTAACTGCGATGATCTTCTTTGCATTTATTTCTCTACTCTGCGGTTCCAAGATATGAAATTCAAATATTCACTTTTTCAGTTTCATCTTTCCCAGATATATTACGAACCAATGTAATTACCAGCTCCCAGTTGGCTTGCTACAACCTTAGACAAAAAGTGTAAAGAATTCTGCACTTCCTTACCCACAAAACGCCTATCCCGTGGATTTGGCACCGCTATGGCCCCTTCCCTCGCCCCATCCTGGTCAAAGTTGTTTAGTCGGGATCAGAAATGATCAAGCCGGAGTTCAACATTTTAAAGGGGTGGGGGGCGAAGGGGGAGTATTTGTAGTTGCCAGTGCTTTCAAGAGTTTTATCTTGAAACTAAACATGGTAACATCGATTTTTCTCAACACTTTTGTCCAAGATTGTAGCTCAATTGATTAGAGCGGCGCTGCACCAGCATCGCAGAGGTCAGGGTTTGAATCCTGGCAAGCCTGAGTTTTTTCCAGGCTTTCTTTTGGCAACTGAATAATTAAGTTGCGTGTCTAACTGTGATGATCGTCTTTGCATTCTTACATCTGACTGCGGAATGTCCACAATACTGGTAACAAAAAGTCATCTGAGTTCACTTCAGTTTTAGTAACTTTAAAATCGTTCAGTGGTTTATATTTGTGGAAATTTTCAGTTGAAACGCTAGTTGCGGGCGACAAGAGGAGCCTGCAATCCTAATCTCCAGGTTGCGTCGCACGTATGTAGCAAACATTCATTTGGACTTCCACTAAGTATGAATGGAATGCACAGAATGCAATTTGAAAAGCGTGTTTCGACCTTCTACCCCTCGTAATCTGATCACGCGTGTTTTGACCATCTGTCACGTGAAACCTATACTCAAAGCACAGCGCTGGAGCAAAAGCGGTTTGACCTTCGACCGCTGTCGCCCGCACTACGTAACATCTGGTTATTACCAGTAGATAATAAATTATTGACCTTGTCATGAATACGACAATTCCTGGG
The DNA here is from genome assembly GCA_038088405.1 of Porites divaricata. Lineage (NCBI taxonomy): Eukaryota > Metazoa > Cnidaria > Anthozoa > Scleractinia > Poritidae > Porites > Porites divaricata. The sequence continues at coordinate 11,151,044 of JBBMOI010000008.1, read as the reverse complement.
CATTTATTTGGTTCTTTAGCTTCTCACTTTTAACATTTTTCTTACTGGAACTTCCCCCATAGACAACTAATCCACAATGAAGTTAGCTAAGGTTGATACTAAAAGAGTGGTCATTAAACAACTCATCTGAACGAGTTGTTACTTGACTCGGTGGAAATTTCGATTCGCCTCGTTTTTTTTCTTTTCATTTTGTAAGCCGTTGCTTTAATAGTTTCTTCTTCCATTTGTGTTAGTTTGGGTATAAACTGTAATAAAACATTTAACACTGTCTTCACCTTTCTGTACAGCTCTAGAATCAGCCGAGATGCAGGATCCCTCACATCACCGCTAGTGTGTTCCAGCGCGGGTAAAACAACCTGGTAAGAGACAAAATAAGAAAGACCATTCACAGCATTCCCTAACCACCCGGAGGCTTATTTAAAACTTCGGCAAAAGAGACGGAAATAAATTTATTACTGCACATAAAAGAGCTCTGCAAGCACAAGAAAGAGCGAATAACAGGAACTGCCCTAATGAAGGAGATGGCACTATTGTCGCAGATCAAAACGCGGTTCCTCTCTATTTAAGAACGTTAGGATGGCAGGAGGCATTAATTAGAGGGTTGGGGACGCCTATTTGCTATTTTGGTCGAGAGAAGGGATCGTCATTCAAGGAAACAGTCATTATTAAATAAACCATCTTGAAGTGCAAACGTTTCTACCACTGAGTGAAAACTATCATAATAAATTACGATAGAAATCAATGAAGTAATTTTACCCTCATTATGTTTCCAGTGGAAAGACTCCTAGCGACAAAAAGAGATAATTACGTTAGGAGTGCAGACTTCTACCTAAAGCACACTAAAAGTGTTTAAAAACTCGTACTCTAACTCAGTAGCATCGAAAAGGTCTCTAAAATAGCGCAGCATACATATACATAGAAAGGAAAGCAAATTTAACTGACCGGAAAAAGAAAAGAATGTCAGAAACGACGTATAAGGCGCTTGCATAAAACTAAAATTTTTCGTTGTTGTTTAGGTCCAGCATCCAACATCACGACTGTCCCTACGGACTGGGGGCCGGGGATTTTCGACTTCAGCTACAATAGAGCTCGCGTCCGAGTCACGCAAGCGGAGAGCTTGTGTGACTCCGGCCCAAGCGCCTGCGAAGGAGACTAGTTTGAGCATCACCTCAACTCCTTTCATTGGAAACAACAAAAAAAAAGAAAAACAGAAACAGAAGAATTTCCTAGCTGTTCAGAGCTTTAAATTGTGAGACGAGGACGACTAATAGTACGAGATTTTCTCAACGCTAAGTAGTGCTCGCGCGGGAAAACATGATGGCTGTCGTCAATCAACTACCAGTTTCAACGAGAATGTCGTAGTGACGGAAGCAAGTTATCAAATGATAGAAGTTTTATCATTTTGTGATCGGGAGAGCTAGGGCTTGAACACCTTCAATAAAGAAAATCAGTGTTAACGTTTCTGCTGAAAAAAAAGTAAAATGACGTTTTCAGGGGTGGTTGTTTTTTGAGAACATACGAAATAAACTTTGTCAAATCTCGATCTTGTAGTGGTCCTCGAATCAAAAGGTTTCTATTTTTCCTTGAACAGTGGTGGATGCTGTTGGATCAGGTTTAAACTTTTTGGCTGGTTCGTAAGGAACAACATGACCCGACATTGTTGTTGTCTTGTTGGATAAAAATTTTGTATCTGTTGGAATAGGGTTCAAACATGACGAGACAAAGAGAATTCATTTTTATTCCTCCAACTTACCCATTTTTGTCAGAGTCTAACTCAAGAACTCCTAGAAGTTTTTCAATTATCTCTATCCTACTCTTGTACATTCTTGCCTGTAATTGCAAACAACACAAGTAAGCGAGTGAAATATATACATAAGTAGCCAGCGCTACCTAACAAATTATAACTAGGATGGTAAGATAATTATGCCTTTTGCAGAGTTAAATAAGATTACGGAAAATGTAATTTCTGACGTTTGAGAGACATGGGAACGAATTAGTCAGGAATTTTCAATATTCTGAAGGCACAGTTAAGAAGCACGCGGAGGTTAGTGGGATAGTTTTCGGACTTTGGTTTGGTACGAGATTTGTGCCATTCTATGTCAGCTGAGTCAGCTTAGTTGTCGTGATCGTTTTTTGTCTTTACCGAGGTTTCATATTCTTTCGTGTTCGGAATATCCATATTTGGGTGACCGCAGTCTATGTATTTAGGCATTTGGTCCTGTACTCTTTTATTGGAATGAGTTATTTTCGGAGAGTAGTCTAAAAATGAAATAAGGTGTTTAGCCTTCTATGTTTTCGCTTAAGCCTTTTCTCCAGGGTCTCTTGCCACTGCACGAGTAGGGGAATAGGTCGAATACGTCTCCACAGATTTTTTGGCTTCTTCTCAAGGGTGGTTTTTCAGTGATTCTTAGTATGTAGCGTGGCACATGTCACTCTAACTTAGAACATATGATAGAATTTTGCAAAAGCTATAACACTGATGTCATTCAACTACCGTAGGATACCGCATCTGCATCAGATGACTTGACTGACGCATCCTAAATAAACTTTTGACATTGAATGTCTCGTGTTAGTGGGAAAGATGCCATTTTGTACTTTCTGTGGACCAACTCAGGCTGCCTTTGCCAGGAATTGCCTACGCCTGCTTAGGTACCAAATTCCTTATGGCTGAATTTAGCTAAAATGAACATAAAAGCTCCTTTTAATTTATGCGCTATTTAAATTTAACTCACTGTAACTTGCTGTTTTCCTTTAAAAGGCCGCGTTACAATGTCTGGGATAACACCAAGTGGCTGTAAAAAGCAAAAAGAATTACACCAGGCTACAAGACAACAGCAAGGAGGCAATTATCGAACCTGTTCGATCCTGTGCTAGTTACAAACCTTGATGTCTTTGTGTACAGCTAATTCCAAGATCATAGCAGTGGCAGCATCACGACTTCTGGCAGCCTGGAGACAAGAACATTATGGTCAGACCGGTGTTTACGACCAACCAAGAAGCCAAAGTTCATTTTATGATTATTGCTGTGGTTTCGCATTATTGCTAAAATTGATTTCTCAACCATCTAGACACAACCGTGAACTGTAAACCTTGCAAACTCCAAATCTTGCACAAACAATAATAAGCTGGTCATGTGTTATATTTAATGATGATAATCTGTAAACTTCAAAAGCATTTTCATATTCTCTTATTGATCAAGTCACACACACCCACTTACCATTTCACCAGACTTGGTTAAAAGAGGTGGAGTTACCTGGCAAAAAGATGGACGGCATTATTCATAGCAATGATGCTTTTTGATAAGATAAATCTTTAATATCATGGGTGACAAATTACTTTTTAATTTTGGCGCTAAATTTCAGCGTTAATTTATAGTTTTACATGTGTAATTATGAAATGAGCGAATTTCACTTGCGTTTTGTCCAAATCCTAATAATATCCTTAATTTCACTCGTCACCATTTGATTAGTATAGGTAATAGCATGATTTGTAGTGTTATTTGGCATAAATACCATGAGTGATATTTCAAAATTGTTATACGTAATTTCACGAGCCATTAGTCGAGTGAAATTTGAGACAATTTTGAAATATCACGAGTGGCATTTATGCCAAATATCACGTACAAATCATGCTATTATTTGTTTATACTACTACCCCCAAAAGGTTTGTAATTTTCACATGTAGGTATTTCAAATTAAGCTGAAATACCACTGCTCTAAGCCAATCAAATTGCAGAAATTTCTCGTGTAGTAGTATAACACATGTTATGGCCATATCGACAAATGTTTATCACCCGAACCACCACCATTACAACCACTCCCATCCAACACAGCAACCAAGGCAAAAAGATAGGCAAAGTCTCAACATTGACTACTGTTTTCTATCTCATGAACTTTAAGTTAATAATGACTCATTTTCTAAAAACATAACAAGCGTTCACAAGCTATTACCTTTTCCACGACATGTGACATTTCTGATTTGACGATCCTAAAAGAAGATATAACAATTGTTTATCAATAGGTTTGACCATTAAACCAATAAGGAACAGCAAATATTAGGTATTTTGGCCCTATTATCGTGCAAAAAAAAAAAAAAAACAAAACAAAGAAACGAATCATCACATCAAACAAGCACAGGTTTAGTTTCAAAACACAAAACCTATCTTGTAAAAATCAGGGGGTTTGACTGTATTTGCATGAGAATAAAAAAATCATTTTCATATCAATGGCTTCGCACTTAGTCTCGCTTGGAAGTAAAGACTGGGAGCAAGTTAGAAAAGGCATATTATTTTCCCAAGAATCGAGCCTTGGTTTGCTCACCCTTATACATTCTTTGTGAGCGTTTCAACGCCTTAATAGGTTAGGTCTTTCGGGTCCGGGCCCTGTTTCTCCAAAGGCACGGAAACGTTTCGGGGCCGAAGGCAAATTTCAAAAAATCAAGACTTGTTGAAAAGTAGCACAGTTCTTAGTCAATTTTGCTTCGTTAACTGATAGGCTCATTGCATCATTTTCAAAATTATTGAAACTTTGATCTTGAATGTAAACACGGGAAACAAAAAACAGCTTTCCTGGCCCGAAAAGTTACCGAGACTTTTGAGAAACTGGCCTTAAGGTACTCGGGGAAATGACCTTCACCGTTTCTACTTTCAAAGACGTCGGGGAAGCGAGTGTAGGGGAGTGTTGTTTCTCCACTACACGTTTGTGGCTTCGGCGCTCATGTCCTCTTGTTTCATCTATGAATCCGGTAGTAATAATGTTACTGAAAACCCTGGGGAAAACATAGCTATGAATAGTTTACCGTGGCTGACAAAGAGAGTTTTAAAAAGTCTTACTTGTGATGAGGAATGTAGGTCTTGACCAGTGAACGTAATACCACAAGGCAGGTATTAAATACCTAAGGAACAAGACATTTACGCGTTACGTATCGAAGAATAAGATAAAATTTGTCATTTACTATATTCAAATATATTAATGGATGTTACTAAAAAGGAGATCGGAGCACGGGCAATGACGAACGGGAAACGTGAAACGGGAAACGGGGGACGGGAACGGGAAAATAATAAATGGAAACAAAACAGAGAATGTGTGATGAAGTTACTGATAGGGATAAGGTTTAATTTAGGTTTTGTTCCCATTAGTTATTTTCCTGTTCCCCGTTTTCGTAACATACTATTTAAATTGTCGTATTGCAAAAAGAATTTAGCAAGTGAGACACACGATAAAAAGCTCTGTTAACATGCTTCCAATTAACGATGTGACCTTTGTTTGCTTGTTTTTCCGTTTTTCTGTTCTGTTTGTTTGTTTTTAACCAAAAAAAACTAAAATTGGACGAACAAGAACGTAATAGAGTAAGAGGACGACTTCGGAGCTTTGATGCCAGTCGTTTACCCTTGAACTTGGCTGGAAAAATCGTACTCGTTATCAGTAACGTGATTGCAGCTCAATCTAAATCTAATACTGGGCAAATCTCCCGCATGGGATTTTTGTGCACAGGAAATGGTCAGCGGTTATTGAGTCATAATAATGGCTTTTACTGATTAAATCTTGGTCTCGAATAAGGTAAGATTTAAAGCAGTCAACAGAAGAAGCGTTCCGAATGTGAGGGGGGCAGATGATTCCACTCTGAGACAGCGCAAGAAAAGAATGAAGCTCTGTAACATCTCTGTAACAAAGTTGCAAAATGTTACAGAAGTTTGCATCGAGAGGCACGAAATGCACTCCCAAGATACAAATGTCTGTAAATTTCGCGTCTTTGCAGAGCGATACCTTCGTTAGTTTTCAACTATTTTGGAGGAATAAGGTTTTTCAGTCTTACTGAAAACACTTGATCGTTGATTCTCTTTTGAATTAGAAAGACAGTTGCCTTGACAACAGTCTTGGGATCTTTGTCTGACGTCAGTTCCGGTGTGTCATCGGTCATTTCCTTGTCAACATTTTCCATGGCCTCTTGGCGATACTTCCACTGTTTGGAATAAGCATGCTGTACCTAAAAGACAAATCAAATAACCGTCACATTATGAACGCGCAATGTTAAATTTTGTAGAAAACTTACTCTCCAGTGAAAAAAAAAAAAATTGAGATCCGTAGCCAAGGGGTTGACGTTCTTACCAGGTTTTCTCCAAACACTTCGATGATTAGTGACGCAGTTCTCAGATCATTTTCCTTTAGAGGCTCGGGACCATCTGTCAACAAAGAAAGCCTCCACGTGAGTAATTATTGTTACAGGTGTATATGTATAGCTATCTACGATTGCAGTTTGCATCTTTGGTGAGGTAACAGTGTCATTGCACCACTTCTTTCAGGGTTTTAAACATTTAAAACCATTTTAAAGTGAGGGACTTTCGAACACGATCGCGAAGATTTGACTATGTAGAAACAAAGAAATTTCATCTATTGCGACTTCCAGCCAGCTCTGAATGATGCTTGTTCCGCCCCAAGATTGCAAAGACAAGGCACTTAAATTATCGCAAAATCTTGGAAGTCTGTTCCCAGCGCAACTCCTTTGATCAAAAAGAAACAGTTTTACAAATTCCTTCCAATGACTAAAAGCGTAACAAATAAGTAAAATAATACTATAGATAAAAATGAGTTTAGCGAGAACGGATAAAACTGGTCGGACCTGAGTTTGTAACATTTTCCGTGGGACTTTCCGCTTCTTGTTCGATTTCTGTGGGTCTAGCATAAGAAAAGTAAAACACAAAGCATTTATGACACGTTCATTTTAATGTTTCCTTCGATAGTTGAAGTTCATTAACACAAACGAGGTTTCAAACTCCAGATAAAACTTTTAGCACACACAAGCATCCGATTCCATCTCGGAATCTTTACCAAGTGATGTAGTTCTACGTTTTGTCACGTGATTTTTACCGTAAATCACGAGCCAAAATATCCCGGAAGGTCGCGGGGAGCTCGTAACCGCCGTTCCAGACGTTTTGTCACGTGATTCATAGTATAAATCACGCGACAAAACATCGAACTACATCACTTGGTAAAGATTCCGACATGGAATCGGAAGCTTGTGTGTGCTAAAAGCATAATCTGGAGTTAAAAATCTCTTTCTTTAATATGAAGATTGGATACGGTCAAGCCAGGTTAACCGCATCCACCAAGATTTCATTAATGAATTTCTTTATTATTTGGAAAGTTGAATCCGTTGGGAGTTGTAGATTTGAGATTCTTCTCTGCATTCCTGCATGCGTAATGAGCAGTGAATTCACACAGCAGACAGCTATGAAACTTCTACCAGCTCAGTTTTCTGGAATTTGATGTAAATGTCATCAAAGCAATTTTATACACTCAAAGATTTTTCAATCTGACCGGATACAGAGAAGTTATGATAAAAAAAATCACTTCCCATTACACATTCAGATGCAGATTTGAATTTGATACTGGTTGCGGCAACGACTAACGGATTCACTTTTCAAATAATCGATTCGTTAATATAACCTAGCGGGTACGCTTGACCTGGTGTGACTATGAAAAGCGGTTCAACAGGGCGGAATAGATTTACCTTTTGTTGTTTAATGCTGGGAGAGGCCGATCATCAGCAAAATCCTCCTGTGGACGGAAGGAATATTAATTTTAGCTGTTGTAACTCAATAGGAGAAATAACACTTACTGTCAACATACATGTATTCAAAAGGCGCATAACTGCTTGACAAGGAGGGATGTTTATGACTAAAATGCTTATTTCACTTTCTCAAATTAAATTGTACCTCTATAATAAAAATTACGTGTACGTCAAGCTAAATGCTGTTTGGCAAACTGGCTACACGTAGCTGCCAGCAACCCATGCATGCTAAATCTGTCGTGTCAATGTAATCAGAGTAATCTTGTCAATGTAATTTAAATCTTCATTGTTTTCATACCTACGAGCTAATCAATAACATCTTCTTAGCGTTTGGCAACTCTTTATTGGGGGGGCCAAAAATCATAAGAAATCGAATCTTTCCCGCTGAAAAGCGCCATTCACAAAGGTGACCAACACGCTAATTAAAGGGTTCGGGCCATCTTAAGTGGCATGAAATACGACCTAACTATTGGTCACAAAGAGAGCGTAGACTGTATAATGGACTTTCTAGAGGCGATACCTTTCTGAGGGTAATGGCAGGTGGCGTCTCCTCTTGCGGTGAATACCGTTCTCTGATTGGTGCCAGCGGGGGCGGTGTTCTTTTGTCTTCATCTTGATGTTGAAGGGGAGGAGGCTGACGACTGTGATCTGTTACTATGGGAGGGAGGGGTGGTGGAGCTGAAAAAGTCAAAAAATACGGCGAGAATGCCATGGTTATTAAAAGTGAGGGAAGTTGATTTAATTTTATTTTTAAGCAGTTTTGTATACTTGAGGATAAGAACTTGAGAAACCCATGAAGTTAGCAAGAAATTTTATAGTAATGACTAAGACTTGGACTCAGACCAAAGAGTGGAGTGAAATATTCCCAAGTAATCTGAACGTTTTTCTCACGACTTACAAAGAGACAAGATATACTTACTTATGTTTATTGGCTTGTGTTCATGTGACAGCCGCTGCACAGAAAAGAGACAAGAATAAGCCGGATTGTACTGTTCAATAAATATTTTGCTTGTAAACCTTGAGGTGTATATTAAAGACTGGAGATATTTTACTACACCGTTAACAGTTCGAATTATCCCATTATATCAGGACTGCCGTGACTAGCGTTTCAATCATGTTTCCAAACCAACCAACATTTTCAAGATGACAGACGAAGACGGATTTTTATCATTTCACTACTTTTACTTCTTTGGATGAATATAAATATGTAGACTAACTTAACTACGCTCTAGAGTGTGGCTTTGAACGGAGGAACATGTGACGAAGCCTTGAGAACGATTGTGCGTGGGGCTAGTTTTGAAACCGCCATCTCTTCTTAATTGGCTATTACGAGGTTGCGCAGAACACTGTACCAAATTTCGTCCCCCAAAAAAGTCCCATAGTGCTATTCGAGACTAAAGATCGTAAGTGATAGAATCACAAACATAAGATAACCTTCTACTCCACCCATTCTTGTTTCTGATTCTGTCATATTCGTCCTTTCCGAAAACGTCTTCGTGTTTCATTCGCTTTCGAATTTGATTCCAATCTGGTCACGAGTGTGACTCAACCATCCTAATATAAGTGCCAGAGACTTTTCATGAAGTTAAATGAAGTTGACAACAAGGAGCGCCGTCGCGTGTTGTCGGTCAGCGGTCAGTATGGCTTCGCAAGCGCGGTCAGCTTTGCTTGCATCATACTCCATGTGCTTAGTACAGCGTTTCGTGGCGGCCACTTTCTTTGTTTAGCCTTTGGATCATTTATTTACCCCGCCCCGCCCCCCCGCCTTATTATTTTTTTCACTGATAAATTAGTGCGTGACATGGGCCTGGTTCCATTGGCGTGGGGGCTCACGGCTAGAAGGCGCGGGTTTACCAGCCAAACGGGTGTAACTCTATCTAGGGGCTGGCTTTGCCAAAAGTGGAAGCCCTTGGACATGCCGGGCACCCACCTCCACTAAGCGACGCAGTTGTTAAATGAGTGGTTTCATGTTTCAGTCGAGTCTTTCCGTTGACCCGTTCGTTGGTTGGGGCTTCACTTGAACAAGCATCGGCATCCGGCTGAAGCCTCAAAGCATATGAGCGCCGGGTAGTTCAGGGTAGCAATCAACAATGTGGGACACACACAATAGGCTTCCTGTAGTCAGTGTCCTCAGCATACAAATATCTTAACGTTAACTATGTTGAAACTTACCCCATTTAGTTCTAGCAGTTCTTGAATGTCAAGTTGTTTGTAGACATACAAACGGAATTCATCGCTCTGTTTCTGCCAGAAACAGAAAATTCATGTAAGTCACATCTCGTCCCCGCCGCCATCGAGGTTGCTCAAGTTTCCAAATAATTTAGTCACCAGATGACGTGCGTGGACGAAAATCTACTTTTCCAGGAGGGTCATTTAAAAGAATGTGAACCTACTTTCTTTTCCATGGCAAGATCATAATTCTCCATTTCGACAGCTTTCTTCTTTTCGACTTCATAACGACCAAGTCTCTCGCCAACCTTTCAACACAAACAAACAAACAAAACATGAGAAAATACTATCAAAATTCAAAAGGAACTCAACCTGGGCAAGGCTGAGTTTCCTTTCAGGTACATTGGTTACAACACATCTTAAATACCTCCGCTGGTGTATTATAAAATGAATTTTAAATTTTGGTTTTACAAACCTTATACAAGTCTGAGATGACAGCGGTAAGCTTCTTAGCATAGTCGTATCTTTCCTCTGTTAACGTACAGTACATAAGAATAGAATTAAAAATCATTTGGTGACATTCTCTAGGTAAAGTGATCAATACTCTAAACAACGTTTTCTGCATCACTTCACAATATAAGCTCTCACAGCCTGTGAAAACAGCCGACATCTCGGGACGGCATCACTGGTTTCCCTGCGAAATAACGTCTGCGCAACGTGCGCAGAAATTCCATATTGATGACGTGTCACTTCCCAGATCTGGGTAGTGCTTCTGATTGGATGCGGCAAATCTCAACCAATAAGAAGGACTACCTAGATAAGGGTAGTTACACGTCTCCAGTAAGGAATTTATGGAGTTTCTGTGCTCGGGGAAACCAGTGGCGTTGTTGCATAATGTCGGCTTTTTTCTCAACCTATACTGAGCTGTTTCACTGCAAAATGAAAGGACATCAAGACATGTGACTATACTGTCAAAGAAGAATAACCAACTGATTTTCTCTGAAAACTTAAGGATTTTCTTTGGGTAAAGTGCAGTAAGGTTTTCAAGCTCTTACGCTGAACTGCTTCTTGTTTCTTGTCATTGAGTTTTCTTATCAAGGCAGCTGTTTCAGGATCCTAGAAAAAATCACGCGTGAAAAAATTAAAGCATCAACAAAAGCAATAATTTATTATTTTTACATAGAGAAACATTATTCTCCAAAAATGCGCACTATCCGATTGCTTACTTCGAGGTCACACGACATCTTTAACACTAAAACTGTTTTTCACCAAAGGTATTTGAAAGGGCAAGATGACAAAATCAGGGTAACAGCCAGCGAGCCAAAAAAGTCGGTCCGATAGCCCGGGGCTTGTGGATTTTGCGTCGGGCTAGTGAATTAAGTGAATTAAGTAGTTAGCGTCTAGTTTTTAATGTCAATTTCTTGTGATTGTTTTTTACTTTTTAGTTTTGTATGTTTTTGTAAACAACACCTTTGAATCTTCTAGAAAAGACGCTATATAAATGGATTATTATTATTATTATTATTAATTCTATTCGTAACTTGCCCGAGTGGCATGTCGCTTTTTTGGGGGAAATTCAAATTACAGAAGACAAATTGTTTAAATTCCTAATAAATTCAGGTGGATCGAAAGCTGTTTTTAAGCTGAACGGACGAAGTGAGATAATAAAGCAAGTAATCAATCAACTACTGGTGTAATTAACCAGTAAATAATGATAAATTAATATTAATCCTGCACGTCAAAATTTTTTTTTTCGCGCTACATAAAACGACTCTTGAGCTCTTGAGCTAGTACGTGCTAGCTACAGCCCATCGGGCAAGCTGTAAAACCGACTTTCTTTGCACCTGTAACAGCGAAGCGTTCGAAAACTCGAAAGGGCCCTAGCAGTGCGGAGCGACAAGAAACAGCTTTATTTGCATTCTGGTAAAAGTTCAATGTTACCCACGAATGTTGTCTGCTTGTTGAGATTTACTTTCACAAAGATCTGCATTTCGAAGTTTCTTTGTAAGCTACAGTACCGCTCAAAAGTAAGTTGACAGCCACTCGCGTCTCGAGGACTCGACTCTCGATTATCGAAACTTTCGAAGATCGAGTCTCGCGTCTGAAGGATCGAGTCTCGAGTTTCGATGATCGAGGATCGAGTTTTAAATTTCGAAAATCAAATCACCAAAACATGATGGTTCCGTCAAGAACTAATTTTTTTTCCCGAGAATTTCAATGATTCCTGAGGCGGATCAGAGCTAAGGGAAATATTGACCAGCCAGTAAGTATTCATTTTACTGCAAGGGATGTTCAGCCTCACCTGATACATGTCGAAAGACAAGTCATCCAAACGAGAAATATAATCTGGTCTATAAATCAAAGAGAACAAAAATTATTTTTGAATTGCTTTTAAGTACAAAATGTCATTTTATTTTCTTTTTGACGTAACTGATTGTGTCAATGAATATAGGTAAGTACAGTGTATGAAAAATAATGTTGTAAATGATATTAGACTTCTTTAATTTTTCGGTGTGGTCAGATTTAGCTTTAGGTTTCCATGTTGTTAGGTAGGTCCAAATTAGCCTAGGCTGCCTTTCTTAAACTTGTGTTGTACCATTATATTAAATATTAAACAAATTTATATATTAATGTCCGGGAATTAAATCACACTTTTTGTAAGACAGATGAAACCCCATTAAGTACCCTCGGGGTACCAGTAACTGGACGCTTTATGGAGGTTGGCCTCTCAACAGAGGTTTGTCATAACATCACTTCATTTCGAAACAAACGCGTGATAGGAGAAGCATTATCTACTGGTCCTAAACTAGACTTGCCACAAGTCGACTGCGTGAGGGACACCAGCGACATAAGTCATTTACCGACTGACCACCTAACCAGCAGAAACCAGAAAAAAACGGGCTTTGAGAAAGTCTAGTCCACAACCGGTCGTCAACTTCCATCTCAGACCCTATTTTCCTCCAACATCTTCTTGAAATGAAGCCAGAATAATTGTATCAAGTGCTTCATGGCCACTTAATAGAGGTGACAGCAATGAAAGAGCTCTCGTTGGCATAGCCCAAAGTTGATCGTGGCCCCTTTATAGAGGTGGCCGTTTAATAGAGGTTTAATTTCCCATTCTTTTCTACTTATTATTATTTCGGGACTTTGATTACTGGTCGATTAATAGAGGGTGGTTGCTTTATAGAGGTTCAACTAGTCCACTGCATTCAATAAACGTACTTATTTATTCTTCCCCAGACAGGTCCCTGGATTGAGTTAGGATTCATGTACCCCTGTAATAAGCTGTCAACATTTTTCAACTGGCAAAGGAAAGAGAAAAAAATAACATTTCATTATATACAATTTGCTATTTAAAGTACAGTATCATTCATTACAAAGAAGTTAATAACTTTAAGGAAACGTTAGACAAAAATACAATAGCATCGATCACATGGCGGAAATATTTCCTTCCCAGGAAGAATCAGATTTGAACACCTAAGACTAAACTGCTCTAAATCCCTATTTAGCAAATAACTTAACAAAGGACATTCAAAATTAGCATTATTTTTCCAGGAGATCCTTGGCTCCAAAATATTTAAAAGTGGTATCTGATTCTTGTGAGTTATCACGCTGTGACCTACAATTATGTAGATAGTACAAGAAATTTCTTGCAGATTGACTGAAGGTTGCTGTTTTATACTACTTACAGGATTAGAATCAAGCGGATCATCTAGTCGATCTCCAATCACATTAACGGCGACTAAACCGACCTATTGCAAAAAAAAAAAAAAAAAGAAACACTCAAACTCCTGGTTATAAGGGCCCTTTCCACCTTGGTTATAAGCTCGCCTAAAGGCAAACAGACTTTTTATTCCTGGGTAACAGCCCCCTGCCTATAATATCTCCCCACTCCATCTGCCCATCTGCAGGGTGCAAAGAAAGTCAGTTTTACAGCCTGCCATTCGGGCAAGCTGTAGCTAGCATGTACTAGCCCACAAGTCATTTCAACTAGCCCCAAAACCCTTTTTGATTAGCAGGATTGATTCCAATCCTTCTGTAATTTGAATTTCCCCAAAAAAACATCACTGGCCCGTCAGGCAAGTTAAGAACAAAAACTCACTAGCCCGATCGCAAAATCCACTAGCCCCGCGCTATCGGACATGACTTTCTTTGCACACTGCCATCTGTATGCATCTTTATATAAAGTCAAACCTCCCGCAAGCAACCACCCAAAATGGGAAGACTAACATTTTAGTGGTTGCTTACCCGAGGTGGTTGAGAATCAGACTACAGGGGGTCTCTTAAGAGAAGGGGTCTAGAAACATCTACTTTATGGAAGATAATTTATTGCATGCTGCCTCCATTGCAATGTCTAAGTCACGATAATATGTGTAGTTCAATGTTGTCGCTAAAAGTTCTTTGTATATTTTGAGTAGCATGGTAAATGTACAGTCACATAGGGAACATAGCTAGAGATCACTGACCATGCTTCAAGGGGTCGCTTAATTAAGAGACTGTGGGTGCAGTATTTCACTTTACTGGACACTACCTATGATATGGACATGCCCTGCACCTGGTTCCTCTTCCGTAACTGCCCTTGCTACTGCTCTTAATTTTCTGTGACGAATATTATCCGCATCTTGTTTTTAACTATAAGTAATTAATTAGATTTGACTGTAATTTTTAACTATAAGTAATTAATTAGATTCATTGTAATTTTTATTCAATTTAAATTTTTATCATCATTTTTACTAGTTTTTAGGGCTGCGCCTCACATGGGTAACTTTATTTTCCCGTTCGTGCAATTCCTATTGGTCCTTTCTTCTTTAATTGATTTATTGTCATTTTGTGACCAATAAAGTTGATAGAGTAGATTAGATTACAGAAGGTGGTTGTTTACGAGAGGTTCAAACTGCAACACTGTGACTGCGAAAATTTTGGAGTTTTAGAAAAGTGGTCGCTTTTTGGAGATTGTCCCTAACCAGAGGTGATTGACATGGAGGGTCAACTGTATGGTTGTATATCTTGTTTCGTTCTGCTCTTAGTGGGACAGTTGAAAATAGAGTGGTGAACTATTTCTTGGAGTGGAAAAAAAAGTATACATCATTATAATATCGATCAGCTTGTTTTTTATAAAGCCACTTGCCTGATTATAAATATTGTACTTGTTGACATGATTCTTATGTAAAACCAGCTTCATAAAATGCCCTTCAGCATCAAGATGGATGGATTTTAGCTCCCTTGCCTACAAAAAAAATACAATGTATAAAACATCAAAGTCAGAGATTTGCATCAAGTATATCACAGCAGAAACAAGAAATATTGAATGATAATTATACAGAATTAATGAGAATAATAAGACCTAAGATTCACACTCAACACAGTATTTTTAATACACTGTAGCAAAAAGAATGCTCTCTACTAAAACACTCTACTGCACATGCACATTCTGGATAATATAAACCAAAAACATTTAATATAGTGTTAATCTCTGGCAGGTACAAAATGCTATACAGATCACAGGTCAGAGGTGCAGGTTAGAGTACAGGTCACTGTGCTAAGATGAACAACACTAAACATGTCTCCTAGCCCTAATCACAATCCAAAATGGAGTTTAAGCTTAATGGTAAAAAGACAGCTTATGTCAGTTATTTATCAATAGAGCAGTGACCTGCACCTGTGACCTGTGAACTGCATTTTGTACCTGCCAGTTTATCTCTGTCACTACCTTGAAGCCTGTGCTTTCATTGTTAGAAAGTCCAACATAACTTTAAAAGAAAGAAAATAACAAACTACATGTAAGATTTTTTTGCACTAATGTTTTGAAAATAATGTTAAATGTTATTTTAAAAAAGACATAGTCTGTAGACACTTTGGGGACACAATTTTTTAAATCTCCTACCCTGAGATGGGATCACCATATTACATGGTCATCCAAGCTAAGCGAAGGGCTACCATTTGCAGGGCAAAGGCAGTACCTTCATTTCTCAGTGCATTCTACAGACTGAGCTAATTCTGCCTCAGTTAAGGTGGCTGAACACAGTTTTGGCAGTTTGTGAGTATATGTCCTTTGCCAAATCATGGCAAGAGAAAGGTTACAGCTCACAAGCTGAAACTTGGCAGGTGAAAAATATACTGATAAAAGATTTTGACCAGCAGGTAAAATGTGACGTTTTTGTAGTTTCCATGGCAACATGAACGATTGAATACAACCTTAAAATTTCACTTTTGCTCAGTTTACATAAAATTCGCTCATTAGATTTTCCTAAAAACTTGCACACAGCGTACTATGATTAATCATTACCATTTGAAACTTATTTGACCAAATTTTAACAGACGGGTTTTAAGATAATCAATATTATGATTGTACTATTATTATTTAACGTGTCACAAAATTCGTCTGTTCAACTTCCATTTTACAGTTCTTATTATTGAAAGTAAGATAAAAGTAAAAATTCTGCCAAATATCACAAAATTTTAATGAGTAGATTTTGAGAAATCGTCTTCTGTGTATCATTGCTTTTTCGCCGCCATGTTTGTTTGTCTAATTTAAAAGAAGCTCCGTCACGCAAGTTACCGCTGACCGCCCGCAAAACTGTGTTCAGCCACCTTAAGGTTAAGACAATAAGGTTTTCTTTATTTTTTGCCCTAAAAACTAATACATGGGTTTTTATATTTTTGGATTCTGGATTCACTATCTCAAACTATATAACATGGCAAGCAAAAATTGAAGAAGAACAAACATTTGCTATATATTCAAGGACCAGTACAGGAAGCAGGCAATAGAATTTGTTGGGTCGGGCAGGCCAGAAGTCTCCCTTGCAGCCATTTTAGTGTCATCACACAATAGAGGTCTTTAGATTCTGAGATGAGTACAACTACATGTACAAGTACAAGATTTTCTAAGTAGGGCTTGTGCATGAACCAGCGTCATTTTGGCGGAAAAACATGATTGCTGTCGTCATTCTACTACGAGTTTTAGCGAGAATGTCATGGTAACGGAAACCAGTTATAAAGTATTAGAGGTTTTATCATTTTGCAGCCGTGAGATGGCTTAAGCTCCTTCAGTAAAGATAACAGTGCTAATGTTTTGGTGAAAAAGAAGTGCAATGAAGCTTTCCGGGGTGACTATAATTTGAGAATATGCCAAAAAACTTTTAGTCAAAATATTAATCTCATACTCATAGTCATTCTCATCTTAAAATCTAAAGGTCCCCATAATTCTCTCTGGGGCAGAGTGTTGACAAGACTAATTATTTTAATAGGTTCGAGGGAGACTACTGGGTCAGGGGTCCGTTTCTCGAAAGTCCCTGTAACTTTTCGGGCCCGTAATCAAATATTCAAATCGAAGTATAAAGAGTAAGAGCGCGGGTCCTGGGTAGCAAACTGCTCCATTTTGTATCATTAACTCATAGCTTTATAATATAATGTTAGATGCAAAACTATTGAAACCTTCATCTTTAATGTAAACAGCAACAGCTTACTGGGCCTGTTAATTATCGGAACTTTCAAGAAACGGGCCCCAGGAGGCTACCAAATTTTTTGAAAGTGGTCAGTGTAAAACACAGACTGTGGACTATTGTTTTCACCATGCAAATGAGTATGTGACAACAATAGTCCCATGATTTGTTTTCTAACCCTAAAAACTTAAGACAGTCCACTGTCAGTCTGCACTGACTGCCCCTTTTTGAAAGTCCCTTTGGGCCCAAAACCAAATTTCAAAATGAAAATATATATTTTCATTTTGATTTATTGACCAATCATAATATCAGGGTTTCTGATATTTCATGTGATCATTTAATAATAATTCATAAACAAAAACAAAAGGAATTAATGTTTAATGAGTGTCTATATCTGATAAAGACACAGCTCAACTTTATGTCCAATTTTGTATGACCAAAATAACCCCAACTCTAATAAATACTAGTGCAAGAGTGAGTTGAGCTATATCAGAAATTTTGAAGCCATTCGCGTGTATTATAATTATACACTCCTGCTTGTTTTTAAACAGTACTAAAACTGCAACCTTGACCAAACGAGCTCCAGGACTAAGATTTTCTCATGCACTGTAATTCAAGGGATCACTAACATCAAGCTAAAACTCACCCAAGTCGTTTGAACTTTGAAGTCAGCAATGACGGTGAGTGACCAGCTGGAACTTGGCTGATTAAAACCTCCACTTTACTAGCTGAGGTCGTCAACATGTAAAATGAAAGATAATGGGTTAACCTTTCAAACCTGAACATCATCATGACTGCCTTCCATACTTTTCCCATATAGTATTGAAGACAAAAGTTGGTTTAACAATCAAGATCTTTTCCAATTGTTGATCATTTCTTCTGTTTTTTTTTTTCATGATCTTGATGTTTGATTGTCAATATACGGTAGGCAGTATTACCACAGGCTTTGTACATATTTTTGGATCCAAAATTCATCACTTTTTCGGTCCAGACTTTTTTCCTAAACAATAATTTCTTTTCCCAGACCCAAGGTCATCAAATATAGGTGAGCAATAGAGACCCTAAGAAACGCAGGAACAAAGCTTCTTTCATGATACACTGCAAGTGACCGGGTGAGATTGAATAAGATTTTACCAATTGAAAATGAAAAAAAATTCATTTATAAAGCAATTGTTGTAGCTTTGACAAATATATAACATCAAGACTTTTTACCATTTTTCAGGTTTTTCCAGGTCTAAAAAATTGCTGAGCACACCTCAAGTATTTTTCAAGAATTCAAGATGCTGTACATTACATGTATGAGAAATTAAATTTTGCTCACTCTTAAGCGATTAGAGTAAAGCAATCAGACCAGCTCATAAAAAAAGGAAATACTAGTACTCACATATCATAAATTGGTGGGAAAGGAGCTGTAGTTTCCTTACTCGAGTCGGCTCGTTCATTAGCAATATCAGCTCCTGAGGATACAGACAAAACCTGACAAAAGGAAGAAAATTAATGCTCGGTTATTAGATTACATAAAACACATAAAATGAATTTAATGACATGTCAATTCCTCTATGTTATACTTACCTTGAAGACTGCCATCCTTTTGTTGTCGGACTGTGCAACTATAAAGTAAAATAATAATCACTGTATAGCCCATGAAGCCTTTAAAGGTCGAATGGGCTTTTGACTCAGAGACTACGAGGGCAAAGGGAATAATATTATTGTTTTAGTAAAATCCAACTACATGTACTGGTAGTTGGTCAAAAACATCAAGACATATTTTGGTTTTCAAAGTGTTTTTCGCCACTAGTAGGCTTCAACATATACATGTAGCCTAGTAGTAGCTCAACCAATCAGAACAAAGAATTGATAAAAGACCACTAGTTGGATTTTACTAATATCTGATAGAGAGTAAATGTCTCTAAACTGTCAGATATCGAACACAGCTTGTTATAGATCAGGAGTAAGTTGCACTAACCCAGGGTAACATTTTCATCCATGATTAGTTTTACCATCTGGCCCTGTTCAGGGTGCAAAGAAAATCATTTTACAGCTTGCCATTCAAGCAAGCTGAAGCTAGCATTTACTAGCCCAGATGTCATTTCAACTATAGCCCCAAAACCTTTTTGACTAGCAGAATTGATTTCACTGTTCTTCTGTTATTTGAATTCCTCAAAAAAACATCACTTGCCTGTTGTGCAAGTCAAAAACAGAATTCACTAGCCCGACAGCAAAATCCACTAGCCCGGGCTATTGGAAATTACGTTCTTTCCATGCTGCCCCAGTTGTTCCAACGATGGATAGTGTTCAAAATCCAATGGAAAAATCAGTATCCAGTGGATAAAGCAATCCCGGCCATTTTCCTAATATGCGTCCTCTGGCATGGATAGCAATTTTATGATCGGATAGTGCTATCCGCCTTTTGAACAACCAGTAACTGGTCTGTCATTTGGGTCTCACAGGAAATTATTCTGTTAGCTCTTCAGTGTGCATGCGATAATTTAAGTTTGGTATTGAATTTAAATTTTTTCTGGAACTTTCATGGTCATTATATAGTTCCAGATTCCAGAAAATGGCATTACTATAAGACAAAACAATGATTCTCAGTCACTTCTGCAATGGACTGCTGTTTGAATAATTTTGCTGGCAGCTTCATCAGGATCACATCTCCTATTACACCTTGTTTGCTCGATTAGCATAGTCTTCAATTTCTCCTGGGACACTACGTTTCCCAAGAGAAATTAACAACAAAGGTTATGCAAAACGTTGGGGGTAGGGAAAGTACAATGTGCAATGGGAGACGTGCAAATGGTGAGTGGAGTGAGTCAGTGTTTTGTCTACCACCCCAGGAAATAACTCACATCCACCCCGTGGAGGGTCATATAGCAATCTCTTAGGTGGTAGGGAAGGTCCTACAAGTACATATATGTTGTGGTTCAATTTTATACTTGGTTTAAATTTTATTTCCTTTTGTGTTGTCGTATTGTAATGTATGATAATGAGTTTAAAACAAAAGGGAATAAAATTTCAACTAAAGATAAAATTAAACCACAACACATGCATTGTAAACTGAAATTCTGAGGAGGGCAGGAGGAATAGAAATGATAAACTATCCATGGGAGTATGCGTACGGTATTTTCTAGACCTTACCTAGCAATTAGCACAAACACAAGTACAAACACAATTGGGATGGCCTTTATTTCAATGTAAATATGACCTTGCACCCACATTATTTGTATGTGCTTGAATTTGGATTTGCTTTCAACACATAAGACTCTAATTCCTGCATGGTTAGTAAAAACCTGCCACTAAAAACTAGGAAAAAACTAACACAAACCTCTAGTTCTTTTTCACGATGGTTATCATCAGAGCTGGAACAGTAAACCACCTGAAATGGCACTTTGCTGGGCATGAAGACACTTCTGGGCTTTCTTATGGCGTACCAACCAGAAACAGAAAATAATAGGCTTTCTTCAAAATCATGAAATTCATTTATTTCAAAATTCTGAAATACAAGGTTCCTTAGTACATGGAATTTGAAATAGATAAATTAAATACCGCAGGGGGCAGCATATTATACTGTAGTTTCACAAGTATGTTCTCTTTCTCTGTAGAACACTGAGAGGAATGCTTGGGATATGTATTAGTAGTCATAGTAACTGGACTGACAAGTTGACAAGACTTTGTAATCAAGATAGGTTAAAAAAAAAATGCCAATTACTCTTGTTTCAATTTATTTCCAATCAGATATCAGAGAAAAATTATCTTGCAAATTGCTTCGCATAACATCTGTGATTATGACAATCTGCAAACTATATTAAAATTACATGCTTGATTATCACGAGTTTGCGTAAATTGCCTCAAAGAAGGCATTTGAATATAAATTTAATTATTTTCTAGCTCAAAAGATGTGATGTCTTAGGAAAAGAATTTCTTTTGAAGATTATCGAAGGCGGTCGAAAGATGGAACAAGAAATGGAATTATGTGAATGTCAGCGTATATAGTGACGATAAGCTTTAATCACAGAATCAGCTTATTTGAAAAAATATAAGCTTATATATGTACAGTACATATACAGAGGTTTTATTACAGAGGTTTTTTCGTTGCTAGAGAAAATTGTGTAGCCATAAATGACAAATTAAGGCAATCGAGTAGATCTTCCTAAGCCTTGAAAAACTCCTTTACAGTCAGTGTTGAACGATCGATGTTTTTAAAAGCTTATAAAGCTTAGTGAAATCGGCAAACTCGATATTTTTCATCAGATTCACACACAATCGACACGAGTTCATGAAATCAAAACGACTTAGTAATAAAATCACGCTTTACGCCTTCAAGGATCATGAAGAGAGAATGTTTATTTTCTCGAAATCAAGCAAACAAAACATAACAAACCCACGTACCTCCGTGCTTCAACTCGACACACTCAAAATTTTGGCGCCAAGCAAAATTAGGTAACACGACTGGCAGTAATTTCTTTGCGATTCCTCATATTTTGCATTCAACTGCTACATCAGCTTTCGGCGGCACCTAAGGGCCAATCTATCGACGATTATTGCGTCCAATATAATAATAATCCTTGAGCTAATTTATATTCTTTCCGATCCTTCGGGCGAAAACTTTACTTTCGTTCGTTGCGTTACCCATATGGAGGAAGACTGGGAAAGACAAGATTCTGCAGTGCATTTTTTCAGCAGCTGACTGCATTGTGTCATGCGCCAAACATTCCAAGATGGCGGTAAAAACATGCATTCAAATAGTTTGTAAACTGTTCCAGTTCTTTGAGCAAAAAAACACATAATCTCTTATAAAATGGCAAGGTATAAAGCAAGAGGTTCTATAATTCAGTTCAAATGGCAAGAAACAGCGGAAGGACGCGAGTTTTTGGGAGGAATTGTGCATCGAAACAGAAGAAAAATGTTTGGTGAGGAAATCAATCCATTCCCAATCATAAAGTTATTACTAAGCATTAGTTTAGAAAACTAGCATGCAGTATAAAGGCATTTTTTCTTTGTTTTCAGGCGTGCTTGAAACACCCAGTCTTCCACCACAGCTAAATATAGAGACTGTATCCTACAAGATTATTTTAACTGGCAAGCCTGCTGTTGGAAAGACCAGTACAGTGGCTAAGCTTCTAGGACAAGGTAAAATGGACAGACATTGTGCAAAAAAAAAAAAAGGAAAAATTAGGAAATTTAACAAAATCCTCAGGGCAGTTGGGCATTTTGACCTCATACAGATTAAATGGACCATCCCATACCCCCAATGGCTAATTAAGGTGACTTGACTTGCACTCTCATAGAAAAAAAAAGAGAGAAAACCAAAGTACCAACACAACCCTCTCCCCCTTCACAAATAACCTGTGTTTTCTTTCCCCCTATAGAAAGCAGGGAATTTTCATTTGCATATCGCTCAGAAATATACCCAAGATATAATGGTGCTTTTTGGTCACACCCTAAGAAATAACTTTTGGTGTTGTCCTCAGAAGTGTCATCCATAGGGTGTGTTTAAATGGAATGGTCTAATACCATGAAAAATTACCTCTTTTTAGCGGAACATCTGCGTATTACATGTACTTAAAAACAAAATTGAAGTTAATACCATATAATTATGTCTGACAGCTTTTTAGTGGTGTCTAACTTTAATGGTGACCTGGTTGGACATAAGAAAGAAAAATTATTTGCAGCCTTGTATGTGCACATTACTAAGAGCCATAATTTCTTAACAGAAGGATTTGTACCTTGCTGACACTCACCCCAGGCCAACACTCAAATATTGGGGTTATATAAAAACTAACCTACTCTCTTATGGGGGAATCATGGAATTTGGATACACATGAACAGGGGCAGTGGTATTTTGCAGAATGCAGAATGGCATTGTTCTCAGAGGGTTAGAAGAGCAATGCTAAATTTTTGTCTTGACTCATTTGTATATTGAGAACAATGTCATTCTGCGTTCTGCAAAAAACGTACCCCTGCCGCATGAACGGGACATTTAACCCTTTAAGCCCCAGTATCCACATACAAATTCTCCAAACTGATCTCCATGCATTTCCTTAAAGAATTAGTTGAGAGAATTTGTTCAAAGATCAAAGTATTTTCTCTTGGGTGATCATTTTATTGATTCTCATAACTTATCTCTTTACAGTGTATGGATAATTGTAAGGAGAAAATTATTGATCTTGGACACTATTGGGACTTAAAGGGTTAAGCCCCTTACCCCTTCCCTTACCTCTCTCACACTCACACCACACTGGCAGGGGTGAAACAATGGATCATACTTCATTACATGTATCACTGTGTTGTGATTAACACCTGCCAACTGCTGCATGACTCTTACATTTTTACATAGTGATTAGACCGGTTATAAAACTGAGTGAATCAAGTTCCAATTCAGTTTACCCCACGTAGAGCCTGCGATTACAGCCATCTCTTCCTGTGTCTCGCAAATAGGGACATTTTGCAGGGGTGACATCTGTATCTCAAGGACAGAAATTCCATACTTGTGATGTAAACTCTATCTGGAATTTGATCAGGAGCTCTGATTAGCATGGAATTTCTGTGGAATAGGTGTAGACATCTCTCCTGAGAAACATCCCTAACAGCGAGGACAGAGGCTGGTGTATTTGCAGGCTTCCCCTTACGATGACTTTTTTTTCATGGCTTTTTTTCAACATCTACATTTAGCATAAAGATTTTAGATGGTCATGGATATCATTACATTATTTTTTATGGTGCTTTAAAAGAGCACAAGTGCTAATTTAACAGAACCATTTCAATATCTTTAGTCACAGTCAACAAAACAGTTCTAGGCCTTTCACCTCTAGTTGCGTTAAACTATGTTACTTATAATAATGAAAATGAAAATTATTTTGCGTAATATTAAGTACCGGTAATCCTTATTCACCCTAGAAATCACAAGTGTTTAGAACTAATAGCTGCTCTGTTTTGATGCAGAAATTCCCTGCATTCATGTAGAAACCCCGGGCATTCAAACCTCAGTTGTCTACTGGCCAGTAAAGGTATACATTAATTTTTACTATCAAAGAATATGATGAACGACAATTGGGAGGTAACTCAAGATTGCTCTTTGCAGACAGTTGTCAAATAGTTTTGTTTTTCCAAACATCAAGTCTCAAAGCAAAACTATTCCCAAAGGGAAAGACATTTTCAAGTGTTTTGTGAAAAAAAGAACAAACAAAGGTATTTTTTAGTCAGAGTTTACTGGCTTCTCTCAAAGTTTCCTTGACAGTTTTAGCCATTTTTCTTTGTAAAGATTTCTTTGAAAAGGTTTAGAAGAGCATCTCTCCCTTCTTTTTGCTTTTTAGATCCTTTTGCTTCAAAAAGCTCCTGTCATAGGCTTCAATTTATATCCTTGCAATTTTTCTGTTTTTGTAATCTCTGCTGGCAACGAAAGGATTAATTTGCTTATTATTTACAATTTTGCCTATTTCAGTTCAAAGAGAGCCAGAAAGTTGTTATGTTCAAGCTTCAGTTTTGGGATTGTGGTGAACATGCTGTCAGAAAATATGATCATATTTTGCCGGTAAGAATTAGAATACATACACATGTTAAAATGAGAGAACATTAAATTTAAATAATATGCATATGAAAATTAATAATTTCATTCCGCACATTACTACTAAGACATTGTATAAATCTCTAAAACAAAAATCCTCTTTTTGATAAAATTTGACCCATGATCAACCCCATTTTTGCCATAAAAGTGCTGTTTAGTATTCTTTTACGTGTAAGACTTACAGACAAAATAATAAGTTTTGCAATTTTTTTTTTACTTTCTTACTTACAAACAACCTCAGGTTTGAAAACAAATTGTTATTTTTTCATAATTCGCAACACAAAAGATAATTAAAAAATGAGGATGCCCTCTAACAAACAAACAGACAAACAAATTAAAAATGAGAAAAAAAAAAATGCCAGCTACTTAATTAGAGGCACAGTATTTTAACGAAACTTTTAATAGAGGTCATTCTCAAGTGTACCTGTAACTGAGCTGTTGCCATGGTGATGTTAATTACCCTTTGCTTGTCTATTTGAATTAAAGTGTAATATTTTTTCTTAATGTTATTTCTTTTAAAGACACTGTTAAAAGATGAACCCTTAAAACAGCGCCTTGAATTTAGACTGCAAAACAGTCACTGTTTTTTCTCAAAATTGGTTTTATATAGCTGAAGAGCCTCACATGCACGAAGCACGTGAAACTGACATGCCTGTCCCCAGTCTCACTCTCCATTTTCAGCTTCGCTCCAGACCTTTTGTTTGACTGCTTGTGTGTACTTGAATATGCAAAAATATGGGACGTTTTGCAGTCTACCTTGATTTTGTTTAGTTGTTTTCAATTCACAGGCACTCAAAGAAAAAGCTGATGCAGCCCCTTGAATTTAGACTGCAAAACAGTCGGTGTTTTTTCTCAAAATTGGTTTTGCGTAGTTGAAGAGTCTCACGTGCACGAAGCGTGTTTCCCTGACACGCCCGTCCCCAGTCTCACTCTTTATTTTCAGCTTCGCTCCAGACCTTTAGTTTGACTGCTTGCGTGTACTTGAATACGCAGAAAAATACGGACTGTTTTGCAGTCTACTTTGATTTCAATCCACAGGCACTCAAAGAAAAAGCTGATGCAGCACTTTTCCTGTTTTCATTTACTGACAGGTATGTTTCCTCTTTGATAATACAGTCGACCACTGATAACTTGGACCTTCTAGGGAAATTGAAGTGTTATGTGGCTAAATGTAATTTAGGCAGAGTTAACCTCGAAGCAATGCTGGTCAGCAGTTTCCCCAGCTATACTAGGGGTGGCCCGATGCCTCTAGCAGGGGCACCTCGTGATTTATACGCAGTTGCTTGCTTGCAGTTCTTCGCAAAGTGCTGTTGCAATAGCCTGCTGTTTAGCTGTTTGTGTGCCTTTCTGTGCTTTGGTTTTTTCCCATCCCTCCTTCCCTCCCTCTTGAAGTATGGGCCAGGTAAGTATTGGTCGGTAAGTATTCCACTGAATTGTTCAGTGTGACGGTGCCTGGTGGGGGCCGTTCGCAGGGTTGCCATGGATACCTCCTCCGCATGTTAGAGCATTGCCCGTCTCCACCAACTTTGTAGGCACCAATGCCCAAGCTCATTTATTGGTGATGAGTTTAATGAGTTATTGAGGGTAAAAATGAATAGAAATGATCTGAAGGGAAACAAAAAGTACTTTGAGTTTGCGGGAGGTTGGAATTAGCAAAGGTTCGAGTTATTGGGAGTCAACTGTAGTTGCAAGGTGAACTCTTTCTTTCAAGTACTAAATATAAAGGCCTGCTACCATGCTGTCAAGAGGCACAGCTTCTTAAATTTTTCACCATTTCTACATTTCTTGAAAGCTAAAAGTTCTACTGAATGCTCTCAAAACACAATTCAAACAAAACCAAAACCAAACCAAACAAAATTCTGAGACCCTCATACCTGCCTTATTAGTACTAATTATAGGCTAGGTAGTAGCCTGTTTGTAAATGTTATAGATCAAACAGTTTGATTTCAGGCTACCCTGCTAGCAGAGGCTTTTCCCTTGTGTTTCTCAGCGTTGTACTGCCATTCTCTTCGCGGTTTTGGCTGCTCGCGTTATTGTTTGAGTTGTTTCTGTGCCGAGGAAAAGACCTCTGCAGACAGCCGTTTGGGATTCCTGTTGAGCATGCGCGAGATGAAAATGCGGTTACTATGGAATTTCTGGGTCACGTGTGTGTAATACGATGCCGCCGCTGCAGTTTGCTCATGTATTCATGAGTCAATTTTCCCACGGGAAAGACTCGCACTCGCCATGTTGATATAGCGGGCTCACTTTTGCACAGAAAACTAGTACAAAAAAGATGGGCGAGTCGATAAAACCGGTTCCACAACCGGTTTAGTCATGTGATTACCACCTAGATCTTGGAGGTATCTAATGCGCATGCTCAACAGGAATCCCAAACGGCTGTCTGCAGAGGTCTTTTCCTCGGCACAGAAATAACCAAAACAAAACGCGAGCAGCCAAAACAGCGAAGAGAAACACAACGCTGAGAAACACAAGGGAAAAGCCTCTGCTAGCAGGGTAATTTCAGGCTAACTTTGATTTAACCTCGGTTGATTTTCAATTTCTATTATCTTCTAGCCCCGGGAGGCAAGAAAAATTAGAATCAACCAAGGATTAAAAAAATTAACCTGAAATTGAATTTAGGCGGCAACATAGACATCTGTGAAACAAAGAAAAAAAAGCCATCATTTTTGTACAGGCTAGTAAAAAACTACTAGTATATACACTGTTGGTAACAACCAAGAAAAATCACCAGCAACAGCGATAGTAAAAAACAAAAGCCACCAGGAGTGCATTCTCATAGAAGCTCATTCATCCTGTTTCCCCTCGATATCGGTCGGCCACATGCGTTATGACGAGGTTATCCTGCGGTGTAACCATTTAAATTAAACCACTTTGGCCGGAATTTTGCATCATATCATTCATTTCTTAGGATTTTACAAAAAAAAAATTAACTCTTTCAAAACTTATTAATGAATGTTAGCCAAAATTATTGACAGTTGAAAAGGTAATTGGACAAGTCATATAAAATGTTATCCTATGCAACATATAGGCTGTTTGTAAACGCAAAGCTGATGAAAAGCATTTTCTGCAAAGTTAACTTTGTGCACATACACTGTACCAGAAATAGAAATCTACTACGTATAGTACTTGTTCCAAAGTGAAACGAAAGTTTGTTGTTCATGTGTACTGTATTCTGTCAAAGCCTGAAT
Organism: Porites divaricata; assembly: GCA_038088405.1. Taxonomy (NCBI): domain Eukaryota; kingdom Metazoa; phylum Cnidaria; class Anthozoa; order Scleractinia; family Poritidae; genus Porites; species Porites divaricata. The sequence goes on along the minus strand of JBBMOI010000008.1, from coordinate 11,123,109 downwards.
TCACACAACTGTTTTATTTTTACCTTTTTTCACAGAGGCAGTTTTGATGACTTACCAAATCAGGTAAGTGGAGAAAAAAAAACATTTGTTTTAAACCCTGAGAAAACAGCTGACATTTTCCGACACTTCCTCTGGATTCCCTGTGAAATGAATGAGCGCAAAAATTCCACGTTGATGACGTCTTACTAGTTCGATGTGAAGTGCTTCTGATTGGTCGTGCCACAAGGTAAATTTGCTTCAACAAATCAAAAGCACCACCCAGATCTGGGTAGCGACACGTCAGCAGCATAGTACAGTGAAAGCTCGATATAACGAAGTGCCAAGGGACTGGCCAGCACAAGTTTGGTGGTTATAACGAGGTATCGTTATATGGAGGTTCTTTTCCAAATATCATTTACTATAACTGGACTGCAAATGGAATTTTTTTTTTGGCAAAATTGGCCAATTTGTGGTCGTGCTAGAGACTCGGCCTTTTTGTCAAACTGTACTGTAGGACAGGTTTGGGGAAGCAAGCGCTTCATTTTATTAGCTGCTACGAGGTTGAGCAGTAAACTGGGTTCAAAATTTGTCCTCAGATTAGTCCCAGAATGCATTTCTACACAAACCGATGCGGTCACAGGCGCAACCAAAATGGCTAATTCGGTCCGAGTGGATCGTCCTTCAGATCTACTAACAATTATGTATTTATTTTATGTGCAGATAAATCGTATTCTGGACGAAGGTGACAAGATTCTGCAAATAGCTGTTGCCACTAGATATCCTTTCAAATGTTCTTACGCATGAACAATGAGAAGAGAAAGATAGTAGTCCGGTCTCTCCTGATGGCCGTTGCGTTTAAAGGAAGTCTTTAATGTCATGAGGAATGGTCATTGGCCTTGAATTATTCAACAGAAAGTCTTGAAAAGTCAAAATCCCAATTCGTATTTTTCAAACGGGGAAAACATTCTACATAACCAAAAAGATATAAGAATATCGCCCATTTTTATGTGTTGTTGTTGTCGTTGTTGCTTGATGGATTGTTTGTTTGTTTGTTTGTCACCTTGGCATTCTCAATAGTAAAAATTGTGAGTTCAAAAACATTTTCAACCCTTTACTGTGTTTTTTTACGATTAACAGTTAATCCGAGTGAGACCTCACAACGCCGAAAGGTTTTTGTTAATATTACACCTTAATATGTATCAAACTTGACCAAATTTTGAACAGCGATTTTACAGAACAAGAAATAAGAGAGTTTGAGGATCAGTGGCAGGTCCCTGTACTCAGAATAGCGAATGTGACCGGTCAGAGAACGGCTGATGGTCGAGGTTTGGACGGCCGGGCGGGGATTATGGTAAGTCAGATAAGCGTTAATTTTTCCCTTCACTCCACTGAGGCCAACTTAAAAACCAGTTATTACACTTTGTAAATTACAGAACCGTGAACAATACCATGTAAAAGTACTGCGTCAGGTTATTCCTTAGCCGAGTTGCATTGCGCAAAAATGAATCTATGGTGTTTTGTTAATTAAGTTAATTGTTCATAGATTTAGACTGCAATTCGGTCAAAGTGACGATAGTGGAAAGGCACTAACGTTTCGAACACAACCCTTTCGTCAGAATGAATTGTTACAACTCACTTCTTTAGAGTGGAGCAGTGGATCAGCTTTTAGTTTTCTTACGTTCTTTAATTGGTTCTTGTTGACGGAGCCTTCGTAAGTCATGAGGATGTTAATGAAGCTCAGTCACTAAGAGAAGATAATATTTAGTTCGGTCGTGTGTTCATGCTATCCACAAAATCTTTAAGATGGTCATTTATAATCTGCGTAGTCGGCGGGATTGTTATTTAGCGTGAGCAAAGTTTTGGTAGAGGAACTGGAAGCCGTGCGGAAGATGGGGAAAAGGCGCTTTAAAATCTCTCGCGCCTTCGGCGCTCGCTTCTCACGGCAAAGCTGTGAGAAAGGCGGCCTCACCGCAAGAATTCTCACACGCGCCAAACCAATTCCCCGCTCAGGCTAGGTCATTTATCCGGCGTTTTCGTTTTTCCTGAGATAACGGTAGAACCATATATCTTGTTGTAAAAGCACGCGTAGAGGCGTTGTTTTTACTGAAGATCCCTTTTTTGCGCTGTTCTTGCTCTTGTTGTCTTCACCGTCTGGTTCTTTCTGTTCTTCAGTTGTCGTTTTACTAGTCATCGTAAACTTCAATCACGAGATCAAAATTAAAACTGTAAAATGACTATAGGCGTCGACCTTGGCAAAAGCCCATAAGAACTCAAACGTGACTGCCATGCTCTAAGTCTTTAACCAAAAATATAGAAATAACTCACTTTGTATGTATAGTCTGCAATTATAACCCATTACAAATCACGTGAAATTCTCGCGAGTATCTCACTTTGTCCTTCCTAGTATAACAAGTGCATGCTAACAGGTTATAACTAATAACTAAGTCTGCTCTCACGTGATTTGGTAATTGAGGAAACGAAGCGAAAAGTCTTTTGACGTTTTTAGGATGTTGCACCGTTCCTGAACTCTTTGGCAGAGTTGCTATGGCAACGAGATCATGTGACAGCAACTTCCGGGAAGAGGCAAATATCCAGGCATTCCTCTGGCGCTTCACGTGGTTCTGCGGAGTTCAAGATTTACATTTGACGGGATGCGGAATTGAAGGGTTCGAATGTAGAAGTGCAATCACGGACAAGTGGATTACAGCAGTGATGGCTCGAGTTTCAGGTTCTGACTTTAGCATGAGCTTAAAGACAGAAATTTTTATGCCTGCCATAAATCACTAGTAAAAAGTCGGAAGCCGGTGAGGCTTTGAGAATATTTCACGCAGAACTTCAGTCACTTTTGAATCTTGAAATGAGGAATTTCGATCTCTCGCAGAAGTTGAAAGGGGGCTACGCCATGCTTTCTTCCTATTGAAGAATGAAGCCTAAATCACTCAAGTTTAGTCCATGTGACCCGGCTCTCCTTCAACTGAACTAGACTATTCTGAATCCTTTGTAGTTTGGTGTCTTTCTATTTCACCAAATTAATTTCAATTTATTCTTCGCCTCCAAGATAACTGTGTGCGTTGCAAACTCAGTAGAGCAGATAAAAAGTTCCTTTAGTATCCGATAACTCGGATGGGTGTTAGATCTTCAGCGTTTTCGAAATTATTAAGGCAGCCTGCGAGCAGGCTCACTTGTGCTATTTCGGGGAAAATTTTGGCGGCGGAACTGCCATTTTCTTGCTCGATAGCAAAATTTTTCCCGAACAAGTTCAAGTGAGCCTGCTCGGAGTCTACGAGGAAAGCAGTTCACACGGTACACGTGCCATAATACATACGAGCTTCTCATTTTTTAGGTGAGATTGGGTAGGAGTCTACTTTCATTGCAAGGAAGTTCCTAGCATGATATCCTTAATAGGAATCGAAAACTTAGACTTTCTGGAATATGATGCTGTATTCCTAAACTGAAATTAACAAAACGAGAGAGAAATAGCCATGATACCAGCTTACTCTCGACAAATCAATCATGATTTTTCACGTTTTCTATTTTTAACTAGAAAAATGAAATAAACTGACTCGCCTTGCAGCCAATTCTGGGTTCAATCAGTTTTTCTTTGTCACTCTTCTATTTTACGCTATAGTTTTTTTAAAATTTTGCTTTATCTTTGCGACTAATGCTGACATCTTCAGTCTTCCTTCTTCCAAGACTGATCTCTGTTAATCTCAATTGATAAACAAGAGGACAGGTTACACTTCAGTCTTCCATAAAAAACACACAGCATACACATTAATTCTTTAGTACCCTGTAATATTTACCAAGAACAACCAAATGTGCATATTTTTTGTTACTTCAGTTAAAATTCACCGCTTTAAAACGGACACCAATTAAAGAACCAAGTATCCGTTTTACAGAGTTGTCTGTATTATTAAGGTAGAGATATCATGTGAAGTTTGGTATCTTTTGGGACACAGAGAACTATCTATGATAAAGAGGTTTTCGTAAGGAAAGTTTCGACTGTGCTGGATGTTTTATATATTTCTTTTTAACTTCTATCTTAGAGGTAATTTGTGAAGTCTAATTGATTCCTAGTAAGCCGGAACCAGGGCGTGCCTGGCAAATGCTATGGACTCCCCAAGGACGCAAATTTCCTTCCGTGATAGAGGTCAGGTCAAAAACTTTCTTCCTTACCGCACTCAAATTTAAACAGAGCAGATGCAAAGTTCCTGTAGCATCCTAAGACTCAGAGGCCTAATTGAGTGGACTCCCGGGGGACGCTAATTTTACTAGTTTCTGGATGGAGTCCAGGTCAAAAATGTTCTTGCTTAACGGACTCAATTTTAAACAGCAGATGCAAAGTTCCTGTAACATCCTAAGACTCAGAGGCCTAATTGAGTGGACTCCCGGGGGACGCTAATTTTACTCGTTTCTGGATGGAGTCCAGGTCAAAAATGTTCTTGCTTAACGGACTCAATTTTAAACAGAGCAGATACAAAGTTCCTTTAATTAAAATCCAAAGACTAAAGAGGCTTTTTTGAGGCCCGGCATAAGCCGGAACCGGGGCGCACCTGCAAACGTTATGTGCTCCCGAAAGGACGCAAATTTTACTTCCTTGGTTGAGGTCAGGTCAAAATCTTTCTTGCTTAACGGACGCAAATTCAACATTTGCGTCGAAAAAAATTGTGCTTAAAAATGGGCGCAGTTTGAAGGTCTCAGTAATAGTTGGTAGTTATAATGGCTTTGTGCGATATTAAATCTCTAACTCAATATATAGTGGCCTCCCATTTACGCATCCTTCACAAAGCCTGTTTAAGCCGAGTCAACACGGCCAAAGGTTAAGAGTTCCCAGTTTTGACTGTCTATTACCTAGTATTCTGGCCACAAAGAGCCTATAATGCAGAACGCAGAGGGCTAGAACTCTGCTGAAGTATTGATTCTTCCTTTCTTCTTGGTTTCTTCATTCTTACATGTATGTTATACGTGTCACCTGTGGAACTCCCTTTCAGCGTTGCGTGACATCACAAATAGGCGTGATGAGCACACGTCACTGCCTTTTCAGGCGTGACGAGGTCGTCGAGGAGGTCTTGTTTTCAAAACAGGAAGTAGATTTATGATACCACACCTCGAATGAATGAACACATCACGGCCGTCTTGTCAGTCAAAACGGCTAAACCAGCTCCTTTCTAAACTTGTTTTTTAATCTTACAGCCGGACGAAAAACTATTTTCACAGAATTACTAGCTTTCATTCTCTTAAAGTGGGCACTTAGGCACGCGCACGTGAGATCATATGATCCGTTAAGTGACTGAAATTGGCTCGCCGTCGATTAACTATTCTCGGAATCACGGGAAGCTAAAATTGGGGCTATCAAGATCGTAGAAATTAAAACGCGTCGCTACTGCCAAAATTCGAGGGCATTTATTGAAAATGGAATTAAATAATTAGTTAAGCCCTTGAGTGAGAATATTTCCTGAGGGCATATATTCTTCTCCGCGACTCTGAAACACGCTTGCATGTGTTTCAAAATTCATTGCTAAGTTATATTTACAATAAAAAGCGACTCCACCCTAACTGGGTTATTTTCCCAGAATACCACTCATAATTGTTCCGTTCCAGGTTGATTTTAAATTTATCTCATGACCACT
>JBBMOI010000008.1:11052500-11112500 GCA_038088405.1 Porites divaricata | reverse complement strand
GACCTAAAAGTTCAAAACTAAATTATGCTAAAGACGAGAACCTGTCAACGTTTTCTTGCATTCCATCACTCCTACTTAAATCTTAAAACCTTGAATTGAACTTAAACCTGGAATTTTGTACCTTTTTCTCCAAGCAAAACGTTTAAATCTTTCCAACTTCCGACTTTGAAACACCCGTGTATGTTGTCCATTGTAACAGATTTTAAAATGGCCCAGTCGACTCCAAACGTACCCATATCCTCTGGACATTTGCCTGATCGTTATCTCCCAGGGTGGGGCATTTCTTATCAAAGGTCTTTTAGGCAGCGGTACTTTTGTCATTGTTTAATTTCGGGAGAAACACATTTCTACCTTCTCCACAGGGTGGAGAATTTGGACAGATTTTCTTTTTTCTCTAAACCCCATCCTGGGGTGTTCGTATCAATCTGTTGGTCTCACCGTGCGACGCAATTCCCCCTCCCCCGGGGGGATTCGCCGTGAACTGACTGAGCCATAATTACCGTTTACATAAATATTATCCAAATCTATCTCACATTTGCTTTTATGTACAGTTAAAACCCGTGCATCAGAAGAACTCCTGGCTTTTGGCAACTGACAGAAACAGTTCATTGGCGGATCCAGACCTTCAGATAAGGGGGTGGGGGGGGGGGGGCGGTCATCCAATCCCTGAGATAAGAGGGGGGGGCCCGGTCTCCAAAAAACTTTGTTGGGTCCTTCGGGTCTCAGTTTGGTCTAAAAATAAGGGGGGGCGGGCCCCCCTAGCCCATCCCCCAGATCCGCCACTGCAGTTCTTTGGTAGGATCCTTTGGTAGGATATAGAATGGTTCTTGTATATTTGGTGCTTTGAATTATTGTTCCGCAGCTCCTTATTTGCGGGTTTTACCTTACTTTTTCTAACCAATTTTTTTCTTCTGTCAGTATTTAACTACGAATAACTGACTTTCGTAACTGTACCATTCGACTACAACTACCATAATTTAAATTCTGAGTGGGGCGGGTTGGGGTTGTTTTGTTGTTGTTGTTGTTGATTTGTAAGGTTGAGGTTTTCTTGTTTCAACTTATAAGTATTGAAGCGAGGGAAACAAAATGGTAGTTGCGGTCGATTGACGCCCAAATAACTTAATAATTTAACCTAATTTCTGCGTCGCATCTCGGCTAAATACATTCTTTTATACATATTCTGGTTCGGGATTCTTCCGCGCAGAAGTCGCACTTTTATTTCCATCCGAGACAGAATCCTGAGAAATAACGCTAAGCCTCATTTGCACACCGGTCGGATCCCACTCCAGGCTGTATCGATTAGCTGGGTCGAGTCTGACTTGAACACATTCTACTTGGTCACTGGATTCTGCCTTTCTCTCGCGTCCAGGACTCGGTTGAGGCGTGGGTGGAAGGTCAGGGATTGGTTGTGGGGGAGGGGGTGGCGGAGGAGGCATAACTTCTTCATCTCCATACTCATACGCGCATGAAGGGTCCCATTCTAGGCTAGACTTTGACACGCGTGATACAGTAGAAGCGGTACTAATGCGATTTTTTTGTTTAAGGCCAATGGGTAATTCTGTAAGTTTATCTCCTTCTTCAAGCTTGGCGAGCCGTCGCGTTGGTGAGGTTGGAGAAGTAGGTTGCGAGGAGCTTTCCGCCTCGCTGTCCAAGTTAATCGCTGGATTTTCATAAATTCGGACCCTTTCAGGGCCTTTCAGCACCGACTCCGGAAGGCTGTGCCTTCCCTTCCTCTTGTCTTTATCACTGATCTTAATTTTTGATTTCGGAGAAACTGGTTTGATGACTAAAAAAGTCGCCAGTCGCTCCCAGTCTGTCGATTTACTGGGCGACTTTGGTGAATGACTTTCAGGTTTCTCAGATTGCTCTCTACACATTGCAGACCTGGGCGAAGTTGGTGACGTAACATCCTCGTGAATTTCCAAGCCGTCGGATCCAGCTCGAAAAACCAGAACACCGTTGCGTTTTTCTTTAGAACCATCCTTTGGCTTTTTAGCCCTAAGCCGCACGGGCGACAGAGGTCTAAGTGGACTTCTGTTACCGTAGTCACTTCGAAGAATTTCGGCGTCTTTTCCTTCTAAAAGTGATTTAGTACGCTTGTGAGGTGAGTGCATGGGATTTTTCGTGTCGTCGATGGCCGTTGGAACACAATCGAGAGTTTTTGGACGTTTTTTTGCCTTCGGCGAAAGAACCCGAACAATGATTTCACGAACAGGGCTCATTCGTCGGTCCCGCTTGGTGTTTTGATTTTCATCCTTGCTCATATGGCATTTTATTTCTTCGCCGTCGTATTGGTTCAGAGAAGTTCCCACACATTCCTTTGAAAGGCGCTGCCGTTTGCTTTCTTTTTCTATGTAATCAGCTCTCCTTTTGGGTTTTTGAAGACTCCCTGCGTTTGAAGCAGATTTACTGGGAGTGATCGAAGAAACATCACTAGATAGCGTTGAGTTGCCATCATTAATTTTCAAGAGCGCATTTGTTGAACTTGGAGACATACTCGGGCATTCACTGCTTAACCACGTGACATTAGTGTCGGAGGAAATCGTGCCACATTCGCTTACACCTTCGTCGTGCGCTCGGCCACATCTTGTTGAGGTTATCGGCGACGATGGAGTTGAGTGTACAAGAACAATAGCTTCATCTTGCCGAGAGCCCGTAGGTGATTTATTCCTAATTATCACGGCTCCTTCAGCTCTTGATAACTCGGAACCTCTACGTTGTGTATCTGCCCTCTGCTTTTGTTCAGAAACTGTTAACTCTGTCTCGGAGTTTTTTCTGTCTTCCTTTGTTTCAACTGTGGTCAAAGACTCTAGCGATTTTTTGGCGGGCATCTGACCCATTTCAATGTCAGTATTTGCGTCTTTAGCCTTTTCAGTCTTCAGGCTACTCTCGTTCGAGTCCTCTTTCCTGCAAGACAAAGCACTGTAGAGATTTTCCAAATGGTCGTTATCAAATGCGTACAAGAAGGCGTGTAAACAAGCATTCACGGAAAAGGAAATTGCCATAGTTTGCATCGCAATAGTTTCTGTGAAAATTTCAGGTACTGTGAATAAGAAAAGCGTGTAGGGAACTGCCCAGGCAAAAAACGTGGATAGTACGACAAGAAACATGCGAACAGTGTTTCGGTATTCAACTGTCACTGCAATAACGGGTTTTTTAAGCTTCGTTCGACAGATCACAAATAAATGCAGGCATATAAGCATTACACAAATACCCAAAAGCGCCAAATTAATGCCCTTGTTGAAGTCCGTAAATGATTTACCACTGGAAAAAGTCGAGCAAAGATAGCCCCACTTGTCCGCTTTTGTCCATAGAACCACTGTGGCGATAGTCGCAAAAATCCAGCTCTCGAAGACGTAGCCAATTGCTCGGCACGTACCAAAGCGACGGGTCGACTTTACTATAACAACGAGAAATCTTTCAATGGTGACGAGCGCGAGAGATAGGACAACAATGATGAGCCCAATGTATTTGATGATGAACAGCGGTACACATAATTTGCCATCCCATGATTCCTGGTGGCACTCAGACGAGTTCCCGTATGTGACTGTATCAGAGACGGTCACTATGACAATATGGGCGCCAATTAAAATGTTCCCCAAAAGTAAATTCATGACGAAAATGCAGAGTGGTGTGCTTCGAACTTCACTGTTGCACAATAAAGTCAGTAACACGAGGAGATTTGAGGCAACAGCCAGAAGACCAAACGTCCATAAAGCAAGTTTCACGCCGGTATTTTCCCCAATCATACCTGGTAAACACGTGTTGTTCGCCATTGAACTCGACGCCAAACAAACGAGTTTTACCTTTCTCTGTTTGTTCTCACAGGTAGCGAGCACGCACGCATGTTTTGGAAAGGGCGAACGCTTCTCGAGGTCTTCCTTAATATCCATGGCTTCCGCGCATACTGGATAGCTGCTCTGAAAACAATGTTCCCGCGGCTTTTTGTGGAATTCGCAATGGACATTCTCGTGCTTTCTTTCAATGGAAACATTAACCGTGTGAGTTCTGTTCAGAAATACTTCCGGTAACTGGCTGCGAACGTTTCCATTCACTTGAATTGTTTGCAAAGCTGGAAGGCTTTTAAAGACGTCCTTGTCCAAAGTCAGTTGATCGTTATTTAGCAGATTTCTACAAAAGAAAACAGAAGCAGAAACAAAAAAAATGAGTTATGTGAACAGGCTTCAAATTCGCCACTTTACGAACAAAAAGCAGATGTGTCTCGCAATTGTTTCTGGGATGGACACGCCGGTCAGCTAATGGCCAATTTTTCCACTGTCCCTAGCAACGGTACCAGAAGACTTTGCGAAAGCTTACAGCTTGTCCCAGTTCTTTCTTAAATCCTCATTCCCCTTCAGACAAATCTTTAGAAACCATCACGAATATTTGTGCGTTTTTCGTACAGTAATCGGACAATTTTAAAACGCGGCTTTGATTCATTTATTCTCAGTGGTCTTAAGTATGAGCTGTGTCTTCAGTTGTTAATTTTATAATGTAAAAATGTTGTTTTGATGGAGCCCGATCACAGAGTGTTTTCACTCAGTGTTTTAACCGAAAGAAAGTTTTTGCGCATGAAATGGGACCGCACGACTGGTTTGACACCTCAACATGGCGGACTTGACGTCATGCAAAAGTGGACGGCGCAATCTTAGTGAAAGAGATTCTCGTTGGTCATCTTAAATTGTTTTTGGCACACCAACATGGCGGACTTGACTTCTTGCAAAAGTGGACGGCGCAATCTTAGAGAAATAGGTTCCTCTTTGGTTGTCCTTAAATTGTTTTTGGGACACCAACGAGGAGGAAGTGACGTCATATGAAAACGATCTATTAAGAACAGAAGCCGTTACGTCACGTTGCTATGGTAGCAAAATTTATGGATGACAACAAACTGAAAACGTCACCATTTCAAACTTCACTGATCTTATTCAACTTCATTTGTCAAATGTTGGAGAAATATTCTGGGTTCGAATCCGAAAGGACCGTATCCAAGTTTAGAAAAAGAAAAAGAAAACGGTGTTTATGTTCGCCTACTCTGTAAGGCGGGCGCGTGAAATTAGAAAGTTTCAAGTCGCAGTCGTGCAACGACGGCTAAGAACTGCACAAAAAAGCGTGCAAAGTTGTTGTTTTGCTAATATATACCTAATGCTCATTTTCCGCTCTCGTTGCTGTCGCAGTGGTCGTTGCTGTTTTGCTACCAGGGTAACGAGACGGCACCCTTCTCCTCTCGAGTATTTGCGCTAAAAAGTCTGGTAAATGACTGGATAGTAAATTAAACATACAATATATGCTGATTCTTACAGTTTTCTGAGGTTGCGAAGTCCCCTAAAGGAATGCCTTGTGAGAAGTTTGATTGAGTTGTTTGCAAGTGATCTACAGAGAAAACAAGACAAAATGAATTAAGCCCAAGTTAAACGTACAATGCAAAAGCTTGATGATTACAACATAAAATCGCGAAGTTCAAACCTAAACGTTAAAACCACATCGCGTAACGAGAAGAGAGTTACCAGAAGTCCAAACTCAAACCGACGTTAAAATTCCATTCTTTGAGAGTATGAACCAAACACTCAGTTTTCTCACCCTACAAATAACCTCGGAGTAATTATGGTCGAGACGTAGGAGGGAAACACTAGCTAGCGTGTGTCAGTTTTTTTTACAAACGCTCGCGTGCGCAGCTCAGTTGCTCGCTTTTATCTGAGAAAAAGGTAGAATGATTCGTAGTTCAGAGCATGTAGAAATATACTTACAGATATCGAAGTGAAGTAAAATTTTCAAAAGTTCCAGGTGGAATTTTGGTAATACCTTCTGACGATAGATCACTGGAAGTTAATAAAACGAATATATAAGTTGTGAAAAGGGATAACTATAAAAACTATAAAAAACCTAAAGCTACTTGCAAACGGACGCAGCAACTCCCTACAACGTTGGGACTTGCAGTACATCGTGGGAAGGATACAACCCATAAGACCTTGTACCTTTGTGGAATGCGCGTGGAAGAGCTGTACAAACGGATTCAACATTGTTGTGCTACGCTTTGGCGATCACGGAACAAAAGAAATGTTTGGTGTCGTTGGCTCCAAAAGTTGACCAGTTTGAAACTTTGCGCAACATGACAACAAAATGCGACGGGGTATGCAAACGGACGTAACATGTAGCATACATCAATGTTGGGAGTCCTTAGCCAACAATGTTGTGTCCATTTGCAAGGCGCTTAATGATCAGCAAACTGAATGATCATGGTCAAAGTTGTTGTTTGTTTGTTTCTATATTCAACGACGGCTTTCGGTCATGTAATTCTTAAAACAAACAAACAAGTACAAGTAGCCAGGAGAAACTAAAAACAAAGGCTATCTGGTTATGCAAAATTTGGGTATGGGTGGGGGAGGGGGGGGGGGGGGGAAGGGGTAAAGAAGGTGTATTATGGAAGATGTGCACATGTTGAATTGGCCAATCAGGACTCCGAAACAGCATCTACCCACCCAATATATCAAATCCAATATATTAAAATTCATACTTGGCTGCGAGGCTTGGGGGAATAAAACATGATAAAACCAAAGAAATCATCTTGAGTTTCAGCAATGAATAATACATTTATTTTGTTTTATTCCCCCCAAGCGTCGCAGCCAAGTATGAATCATGTTTAATATATCAAAAATACGACCAAGAATGAGTGGAAAGCGACACAAGAAGAAAGGACGGGCTCATGCAGTGAGCCTTGTGGCTTATTGATGACACGACAACTGTTCGCTATAGAATTGATGGAAGTAATAACTCTGTCTAGTTGTTTCTTAACTATCGATTTCTCTGATTTTTTTTTTAGTAACAGGTGTCTTCACTTTATCGCCGGAATTTCCTTTCCCCCAGATTTATTATACATCCATGTATATTTATTGCTAGCCAAAACAACCTCGTCTAGAAATTGGCCATATGCCCATTTACACTTAAATTAAAACTGACCCAGATCGTATCTAGCTCCTAATTATAGTGGTACCTAAGTAAAGCTTTTATTATTTATTTGTATTTACTAAAAGCTTTCCTTGTGTGAATATACGCTCTATTCCGAAAAGAATGCTTCACTCTTCTCTGTCTTTTTTTTTTTAAGAACCTCAGTCAATTCACACGGAAATATTTCGAATTTGAGCACCGGGGGAGTGGACGGAACACACGGAGGTTTGTCAAAATATTATTTTAAGGTAAGCAGGCTCTTTGCATTAACTCAAAAAAATAAACAGCCGATACCAAAATTCAACCTTTTTTTTTCTTTTTAGGATTGTTTGTTTGGTTTCCCGCTGGATTTAAGTGAAAACGCCTTTCGTTTTGTATGAATCAGTGATTCAGACACCGTATATCAAATGTTTGTGGTATCTAGCGGGGCTTTGCAGCAAATAAAACAAAGAAGCACGAAATAAATGCTAAACATCGTTTAAAAAGAACACACTAAAACAGGATTTTTACTCCATCTGTATCGAAATTTTAATTACACTTTTTTTACAGAAACAAATCAAATCCTAAGACAGGGAGATTCTGGTTTATGGAGCTTTTTGTTCGGTAGTTTATCTCCTACATTTCAAATTTTCGAGTGACAAAGATTTCATTGTGTACTTCCGTCAGCACAGCTCGGATGCCCTCGTTTAAGCATATCTTGTGAAGAATAATCACCTTCAGATGCTGTTTTTGCCCAACCACAAACGAAAACCACATTTGTCAAATCAAACACAGAACTTTAAGTTAGAAAATCATGATTTCGCATGTAGTTATTGGAGGCCGGCAATTGTAACAGGAGCCTTGGCGAAAAAAATTAGAAAAAATTGAAAAAAAAAAAGCTAAGCTCTTTTTTCGACCGTAACAAATGAAGTTAGCTTGTCTTTCTCTGTTCACGCGTTTATCATGAAAAAGTCGGAAAAACAAATCTGATACATAGTTGAATTGCTCTTTCAACTCAAATGTTTCTTAGGCTTATGTTAAAAGAACACTACTAACTCAAACTTGTGGTACATCATTTTGTAAGTTAGGTGATTAAATCACAGTGTTACTGAGCCCAGTTCTAACCAACATCAAATCCGAATTATCAAAAGATCAACTATGATAGAAACAAATATACCGCCTCTTCTAGGTACTTACAGTCTGGTGATGTTTGCTGGTAATATTTCCTTCAAGATGGTTAAATCCCGTACTTTGCATCGAATGGTTTCCCCACATTTGCACTGCTTTGGGCACTCAAAGCCCCAACAACGGCTGATCACAACGATTACGAAAAACAAAACCAGGGTTCCCTTCATCTTGCGTGCCTCGCCAGCGACGTTAAACCTGATTGGAAAACAAAACCAACAGAAACTCGTTTAAAAACACCATGCCAAAACAATCGCGTGAGATTATGACAGTCAGATAACAAGTAAATATGAGTGACGGTAATAACTCATATTAACCTGATAAAGAAGTGATAAGCATTTTTAACAGATTCCACAGCCGGTAGCGACGTCAAAACCAACCGTTCCGATCGCGTTATCAATTAATTTTGTTTAACTTGCAACTTCAAAACACACTCTCCGAACATTACACCCCTTTTCCGCGAATTTTGCTTTTCGTGACAAAGACGTGGTATGGTATCATTATACGTGTGCTGCATACGAGATATATCAGTCAAGTATTGTCGTATAATACTGTGTTTATTTTAAGGGCTGATATTGACACGGCGCCATCTAAAGACAGCTGACTACAGAATGACTAATACGTTCACATTAAAAATTAAAAGGTTACTGCCACATTGTCTAATACGATTGAAGGAGTCTAAGAAATAAAGAAATTACTGCTAGAGCGCAACTAACTAGAGAAAATTTTGTCTGTTACAAATGATCAGACCAAAGATGACAATTTATTGTTTTAACAAACTACGGTACTGCTTGCGTGGCGTCTGAAAGGTTTAAGTAAAAAAAAAAAATGAAATCCTCCAAAAACCTTTAAAGAAACTAAGGAGTGCACGCACAAGAGATGAAACGTCATCCGACCAGTTATTTAAAGTAATAAAATTAACAATTAAAAATTATCTCAATCTTTGTCCGTCACGAAGTAATTATGGTAAAATGTAACCAAAATACCTTTTATGCAAATACACTGCTAAGGTCGCTAAAACACGATGCAGTTTTAGTACTATTTGGAAAATCCACTATACAAAGAAGCCGGATTTCTGATCAAAGAAAATTCTTTCTTGCAAAGTTTTAACCTAGTTTTCCCCCTTAATTCCTAAAATCCATGTTCAGGAAATTGATACAAGCCATTTGGGTTCTGTTCAATATCATTGTAAAAATATGGCGAACTGGATTATAAAGTGTAGCCAAAAATCTTTTCGCAAAATACACTTTCTTTGAGCACGATTTTTCTGCTAATAAATCGCAAAATTTACAGCTGAATGTAGTCTCCCGAAATTTATAACATATAGTTGATATGTAATTAAATATTCTGCTCTAAAGGCACTGGACCGTAGTTTCTATGATAATAGTAATAATAATAATTATAATAATAATAATGATAACAGTGGAAACTTTATTTATGTTTTTGAATGCACAATTGTAGATCTCGCTACTTATAATTAATAATAATAATAATGATGATAATAGCAATAATAGCAATATCCGTTTCAATCTAAATAAAATGTTTAGGGCAAAAAACTGAGTTCCCGCTTATCACCTTCATATATAGACCAATGTTCTGTCCGATTAGCTCAAATTAACATATTGGAAGACAGTAATTTCTGTAAAGTGGACGTTAAAATAACCTTACATGACCCTTATTGAACTCCGTGAGCCTAGAGTGGTATGCTTTGAGTAATATGCCTACATATTCTGACTATGTAACATTTCCAGCAGTTGCTAACACTAAAAGTGATGTTAACACTGAAATGATTTGCAATTTGGTTCAGATTAAACCATCATTTAAAAAACGTTCCACCTGACTCGCAGAGATAAAAACGATAATTCAATTACACGGATATTTAGGACAATGTTTCGCAAAGCTGGGTACTAATCAGGCATTTAAAACCGCTATATCAGTTGCATTGAAAATTTGCAGGTTTTGATATCGTTCCAAGTAGGAAAACGGATAGCCTGCGAAACAGAAGACTGGGAAAGGATCGTCTTTTCTTACACCTAAAATCACTGCTACTAATTCGCGACACGCCGAAAGTGTAGATTTTCGCATGCGAAGCACGCGAGTGCGCAACCGCTACGGATGTTTGCAATCGGTAGTAAAACAGCGGCTTTCACGCGGCCTTGAGCTCCGCTTGCCACAATTGACACGGCGTGAACGCACTTAAACTCCGCCGGAAGCAAGGTTAGGAGAGTACGTGGATTAATTGCTACTATGGAAGGAAACGCGGGATTTTTTTTGTGTGTCGGCTCCCAACGCTCTATAATTATTTTGCGCAAAACCTTTCAGTATTCCCTAAAAAGTTTTTAAAAGCAACGACAGCGGGCGGCCAGTTTCATGGCACAGCTTGCACGTGTTGCGTGCCTACATATTCTGACAAAAGCTATATTTAATGTTAATGTATCTTCAGACATCTCGAACTGACAAACTAACTAAATGGCGTCATCTAGATCGTTGAGCGTCTTGCCCGTTATCATTAAAAAAGTGCATCACGTACGCGAAAAGAAAACTAAATTGCAAGTCAGGGCTCACCTTTTCATTCCGTTAGAGTCGCTTTACAAGGATGTGCTTTCGAATTTTAAGTGTTATCTTCATGCAATTACATAAACGGTTCTGTTCCGCAGAGTGTTCAGCTGAGGAAGTTAGTCTTTTTCAGTTCAAGACAAAAATGCCCACGTAGATTTAAGGATTCCAAGAAAACCTAGGCCCGCTTGTTTAAACACTTGGAAATAAATTCCTTCGTTGGCTGCTCCTTAATCTGATCGCTACCCAGCATTGTCCTTTCCAAACGTATAACACTGTATTTACCGATCTTTGCTCAAATTAAGTAGCTTGGAAGCGAGACTGTTTACTGTTTTGAGTCGACCTTTTAAGAGCACTTAACCTTTGATACCGGCATTCCCAATTGTAGAGTCAAGACTGAATCGGTGTTAATAGTAATTCTAAATTTTTGCTCTATGGATCTTGAAAATCCCACGAGCTGACCATTCAAGTGAATTGTGTTAAGCAGTACTATTGCAAACGGCCATTCACTTTTCAGCATTTAACAAAATAAAATTTGGATCTTTCTTGTAATGTGAAACAGTTGACAATATATGTTTTTATTATTTTGATTTTCCTAAAGTGTACGTAACCACAGCGAGACAGCTACATGTACATGCCGTGCTGTTTATGGTGCGTAGGTGTTTCTTGGTGCCTCTAAGACCACCTTTCTGTTCACTATATTATTAGCGTAAGGCATTTTCGTGGCAATGCCATCGAGTTCTTAACAACAACACTTACCCTAACTCTGGTTAGATCTGCGATGGTTATCAGTTAAAGTCAACAACAGAGAACTGCTGTTTCAAAACCGCACGCGATGCAAGTCTCTGTTATTTTTTAGGATGATTAACCTTTATTTTTACTGATAGCGTTTTTTGGTCCGAAAATCAAGAAAAATCGTGTTTTAATTTAACACGGGTCGTTAAGTTACTGAGAAACAAGGCATAGTCCGCAGAATTTTAACTAATCTTTGATTAATCTAATTGACTAATTAATGATGTACATATTCTAATCACGATTTCATTGAAGAGAAACAATGCAACTTCTGTCATGTCTAAATCGATTTAGCAAGCTCTTGTTCAGTAAGCTAATATCTAATCGCTTCCATAAGTTATATTTAGAAAAAGCAAACTTTAATAGCTTAACGCATTCCTGTTTGGGAAAAGATCGTAAACTCCTCGTTAGTGGCCGAGGATTTACACAATCTCATCTTTAAGTGGACGGTGTACATCATTACTGAGAAGGACAGATTGAAATGAAACTTAAAGGAAAAAATACAGCGGCCAAACAAATGACGCTACTAGAGAAAACTGCCAGACTAGATTTATTACTTTGAATGGTTACACTTAAGAATACAAGTGGGACATCTTGTACTGAGTTAAGTCTTTTTCACTCGTGCGACTGCGAAATGAGAATTGAACCGCAATCTCCAAATTAAGAACTTCGAATTCAGTTACTGATCGCATGACTTGAGGCTATTATATTTCACAACATTTATGGAGGGAAAAACGAGACAAGTTCACCGCAATAGTAAGGTCCGGGGAACGTTTCGGCTAAGCACTCTTGTTACGTAGGCTTTGGTCGTTATACATTTAATGCAACGGAGTTCGTATACTGTGTTGTTTCAGCAAAAAGTCTTTTGGAGCACCAGGGAAAAGCAAACCGGCTCTGAAATGTATACTACGTGTGCGTGTTCATTACCCCACAAGCAGTTTCGTAAGGCAGTGCGATCTCCTCCTTCCCTAGCCGTTTGACGGTTTAGTACTCTTAACCTCAACCGTTAAGAAAACACCTTTCCTTGTTGCTGTTGTTGTCAGTGCAAGCCGTGTAAAGAGAAGTCAATTTTTTTTCTGATGTGTAAAAACGAGTTGATAAAAACAGCAAAAACAAAGGCAGAAAATTGGAAACGGATTAGATTCGATATCGTTAACGTTAAGACTTAAGGGCTCGCAGTTTTGAAAACGTGCAGTTCAAGACTAGCTGTGACCTGACCCGAAAATTGAGAACAGGTAAATTTCGCGTTTTTTTTTTCTTTTTGTACTACAGTGAAACCTCGATATAACGAAGTGCTAAGGGACTGGCAAAATTTGTTTTGGTTTTGTTATATCGAGGTACTTTTCCATATATTTTACTATTACTGGGGTAAAGAAAATCGTTCGTTATACCGAGGACTTGTTATATAGAGGTTCGTTATATCGAGGTTCCACTGTAATCGATATGATAATAAAAATAGCAAGCACTAATTCTTTCACGGCAACCAACCACAGTATAGCTGTTTCCCTTTTTTTATACAAAATATAACTTAGATAAATCCTGTCTCCTGAACTCGATTGAAGTCGTGTTCTCGTCTGTGTAAGGATACTGAGATATTGGACTCTGCATTTTAGGACATAGAATCACCATATAGATCTAAGTCACTATTGAATAGAAGAAGAAATTTCACTAACCCTTTTTCAACAATATCAGGAACAAGGAATCTTAAAGATCTCTTCCAAGCTTTTAAATTTGTTACAGTCGGGAAGAGCGACAGCGGCATGAGTAGCTTTCTTCCGTGTGGACACAATAATTTTATTACTGCAATTGCACAAAATTGAAGACCCATACTACATTGCCCGGAAAGTACTTCAGTACTTAGCGCGAAAACCCCAATCAAAATAGCGCGAATAATGAATCGTCACGTACACGTTATCGAGATTTTTTCCTTAACTTTATATCAACGTCACTAATAAGTTTGGCGTGAAAAGGGATTAGCTGATAAAACCTCGCGCCTAAGGATTACAGGACATAAGCAAAAAAGGGCCGTTGAAAAAACATGACTCAGTCAAACAAATATTTGAGTGCAGTACCACACCTTAACGTTGGCAATCCCTGTCTCTATCTGTCTTATCTAAGAGAACACAAATAATTCATGTTTGTTGCAAACATCACGCTGAGGTACATCACAAGGAATTCGATGTCAGTCCAAAAAAAAGGAGTAGAACTTCAGTTGTTGTGGTATTTTCCAAGTCTTAAAATTGATAACACAAAAGTTATGAGATCAAAATGTTACCTTAGCTTCCTTTCCCAATGGCATAGGTGTGCAAAATATTTTCAGCATTAATAAAAAGTGAGATTATATATACGACGTTTCACTGACTAATTAATAACGTCAGTAGATGGAGTGCAGCACTGATCTATTTTCTTCCCAAGACATTGAACTTTGAAACGTTTCGGGGCAAACTGACGTACAATTGGAATTTTCTTTGTTATAATCTGTCGACTTAATCTTGACTAATTTTAGCCGTCCATATTTTCTAGAAGGCTTCCTTGCATAGTTATAGCGCTTTACTGGGCCATTATGTTGCATTTGAGAGGATTCTTGGTCCCTAACACCACTTGGGCTTGTCTACCAGCATCTTAAACCTACTGAACAGCGAGCCCAGCGTTGACCGTAAACAAAAGATAAACTAAAGGATGAACGAATGAAAACAAATTATACAAGAGTCAGACATCTCAGTTATTTACTCCGACTGGAGTTAATATTCTTAAGTCATCGACTCAGCTAGACGATAACTTACAGAACAACTTGGCAAGACGTTTTCAACTTTCGTGGACTCTGCACTTCGGAGGTCAAAAATTTATATTCCAGAAGGGATAAAGCTTTTTTTTTTTGTTTCTATCCTACAAAACTAAAAATAATAACAAGTTGATTGAATAAATAGCACTTCCCGTCAGATATATGGAAGGGTTTGACCATTGGTTTAGCATCCCGTTGATCAATTTTCAAGCGTGATTTCACCTACAGAGTCAAAAACTGCAATACCACAATGATGAAAGCAATGCTTAATAGGTGTCATAATTGAATGGTCAAACTTAAGGATTTTATTCGCAAACTTAGAAGTTAGAGAATTGGCACAACATCCTTAACAGTGACATAGGAACACACTGGTTAGTGGCTTTCATTTGAATAATGGTAACACTCCTAAATTTCATCGGCAGACTCAAAACTTCTTTAATACCCTTGCAAAATGAAAAACATGATAGTTGCGATTCAATGCTTATTTGAAGAGTATTTTCCTTGAAGCTAAATATGACAAAAATCAAGAGCAATCGGAAATGGTAGAGAAGATATGATTACTCACTTAATTTTCTCCTGGATGGTGGCACACAAACAATTTTGCGTAGTAAACTTCTTGGAGGCATTTTCACTTAAAGTGTCTTTTTTTACCTGATAAAATCGCAAAATGTCAAAAGTACAGTGTACAAATGTCAGATATTTTCATCTGCTTAATCCCCATTGATGTATTTAGTTTGTTTTATCAAGTTAAGTAGCTTCTTCACTGTGAACCTAAGTTACTTTTAAGCCCACGCAGAATTTTTCATGTTATTCAGTACTGATGTTATGGATATAGAAGATCATGTTAAAAAAAACTGATCTCGTCGACGAACAAAAATGACTCTTTTGGCCGTTGAATTGGCCAAACAAGTCGTCACTTCAAAGAAGTTGTATTAGCTTTCTCTCTGATTTCGTAAATGAATCACTTAGGAAGGTTTTTTTTTTTTACGCCCGGGACTGTGATTTGCCGGGAAAAACAGAATTAAAACCTGTTAAATGTAAAAAAGCGTTCTTTTTCTAGTTTCTTGAAAAAAACCCATCTGTTTCTAGATAGTGTTGGATAGAAACTTATAGGGCCGGTCATTTCAACGGAGTTTAGCAAAACCGCGTTCTGAGCCTTTTTCTGTCTGCCCAGTGCTTTTATCTGAACATCATATCGTGAAAGGTTTCATGAAAGCATAAGGTGTACACTGGAAAAGCACTTATTTTCATAAAATTACCTTTTCACGTTTTTTTCCAACTTTTGACATGGACAAGTAAGGGACAATCCGCCAACACCACTGAAAAGAGCGCCTCAAGATTATTAACCCTTTACACCCTAAGATCAAAATTTGAATTCTCATTTGTTGCCCCTATTCATTTCCTACGGAAGTAGTGGGGAGAAGTTGATAAAATATCAAGCAAATTCATCTTGTGTGATGATGTTCGTAATTCTCATGACCACCCTGTTTTACAAAGCATTGATGTTACAAGGAGAAATTTGATGCTGATCAATCTTAGGGCTTAAAGGGTTAAAACTGCCCCCACAGACTTGCCCCTCGCCATACAAGCGTCCGTAAATTTTCCCCAACTTTGCGGATCTATATAATCTTCGTTCGCTGGAGACGTATCACTTTCAAATTTGGCAATTTTACTAATATTAAGGCGCTCATTCCAGTGGTGTCGACGGATTTTCCCTAACTTGTTCCCGCATGTCAAAAGTTGAAAAAACCGTGAAAAGGGCTTTGTTTTGTGCAAGCGCTGACTGATTGTTTGCCTTTGTTGTAACTACATCAACCTCATCCCTGAAAAGTTGATTTGATGTTTAAATTATCGGTCATTTTGGCAACAGTACTTTCAGACTACTCAAACTAAAATGCCGAAAATGTCATCTGAATGGTCAAAAAATTGCGCCTCTCAGTAACGACTTGTTCAAGAACTTTCAAGGCAGATAAACGCACTCCATTCGGTTGTCAGCTCGGTTCGTTTTGACTAATAACAAAAATAAAGATTTCTCTAGCGCCATATCCGTAAGCTCATGGATTCAGATTGAAACTGTAAGCCATCTATGTAGCAAATAACTTGTTTCCTCTTGAGCTTTTGCACAGTTCGCCTTGACTCAGTAGAGATCTTTAGCCTTATGTGAGGGAATACGGATTCCGGAATCCTGAAATTCCTGCTTGTGGAATCCGCAATCCTGGGCTTTGGAATCTAAAATATATCTCAAGGAATCCGGAACCCCACTAAATAGTAGAATCCGGAGTCCAAGTTTCCCAGAATCTTGAATCCGGAATTTACGGCGTGGAATCCAAAATCCAAGGCTGTCTTTGGTGATCTCTTACCGGCGACAGAAAGACTGCAAGCTGTTTGTCATGCTACAAGTGTTGCTGGCTAGGTAGGCTGGAAACACACCAAGTTCCCTACCCACGCACTTAAAAGGTCAGCTCTTCCACAAATTCGATAATGAGTCATACCCACTTGAGCTGATTGTGGTTAAAAAATCCTTTAACAAGTCAGATTTGTTTTTTAAGCGCGTTTGTTGTCACTTTCTCGTCTTTCTGTAGCTATGCAGGTAATTGTCAAGGTTTATTTATGAAGGTATTTCATAAGTTAAAGATGTTAGTTTGCAGGCGTAAACTAGGTGTGAGTGAGATGCAAGAAACGGATTTGGCGTTTCCGTTTGACATAACGTAACTGTGTTTAATTAATTATATATTTTTTGTACAAGACAACAAGTTATTTGCAATTGGAGAAGAACGTATAGAGAAGCAAAACTATGGAAGTTTTGAAAAAGACAAACGCTTTCAATGCCGCTGTTTATTGCTGAACTGAGTACACTAACCACTACATTTTATTCCTTCTAGTTTTAATTTGACACATTGTACTTTCACATTTTCGCACTCCAGTTAAAAAATGCCTAATTCTTTTAGTTTACGTTTGTTTTAAGGAAAACAAGCAAAACTCATGAATCGCCGTGAGCGCTTTGTCAGTCCTAGTAAGTGCACCGGTCTAAATATTTGTTTCACAGTTCGCATCATTGAAAGAACGGCAAGCTTGCGGGGTTGAAACAACCCAAATTAAAAGGTCAGATGAGTCCTTATCCTTAAATTGGTTTTTTCTTTCATGGGGAGGTTTGTGGTCGTGATGTAATGCAGATGTGCTAAACATCAGTTATTAAATTCTGGATTTGTTCAATTACATAACAACAGTGCAAGAGCCAGTACAGTGCAGTCTTCGTTCAAGAGGCGAACAGCGTAGTTCTAACTTTTGACTAACTTATTGTTATGACTCTGTGTTTTGTCTGACCATTCAAATAAATCCTATCAAGCTCTTCTTTTGAGTGGTACTATTTGTTGATCACAATTTCATTGCTTTAAAGTTTTGGATCTTTTTGTTTTTTCGCTTATTGCAATATTTCAGCTTCTTCGGACTTCCCTTTGTTAAGGGGATATAATTTATAGATTTACATGTAAATACTCCTTTCCCTTTTTCAAGCTTGGTTTTTCCAGACACTAAGAGAAAACGAGCTCGAAGTAAAACTTTACTTGGTTCGTTTCGTTTGCCACCCATTTGCGCGGCTAAGGTCCGAGCCGTCCGCACCTGACGTATCTGGGACAAACAAGCCAGATCGCGTCATTAAGGCATGACAACCAATCTGACCTTCGGTTTTTGAGTCCACTGCACATGACTGCACATGTAACCCCTTTGTCTCCAGTTTATCATCTAGTTTATAGCATTTCTTGAACCGTCGGTGAACCACATCCGGTTAAAACAATATGTTAGTTTATACGCAACAAAACAAGATGTGCCGGTGCGCGCCAAATGGCCGCTCAGTTTCTGAACTTATGCTGCTCATCTGTTCGTCGGAAAAACTGAACAACAGCAAAGGAATTTTTCAACTTCCTATGAAATACCGCACAGTAATTCTAGTTAATTTTCATTAAGAGCTCTAATTTATCGAGGTATTTCACAACGTGGTGGGAAATGTCATTTCAAACTAAAGTCATATTGGAAAAACTTTTCGTGTTAGTTTTCGGTGTTTAATTTGATCTTTTCGTCGTAATCGGCTTATAAACATAGAATTAAGATATATCTTCGATATCATCTCGAGCTTTGTGACCGGGAAAGTATAATTATTTCTTTTTGTCTTTGAAAAGTAGGAGCATACATTTAATTTCTTATACCAAGTGTTTATTTGTCACAAAAATGATCGTTGAAGCTTGGGAATGCAGCAAATGTTGGCGATTACTAAAGTCCTTTGTTCCACATGTTTTAAAATTAAAAGTGGCTCCTATAAAATGGAAAACTTCAATGTATTTCCTTTGCGGTAAACCAAGCTTATGGAAATCCTTGTGTACAAGTTTAAACCGCGGAAAGATAAATAAGCACAAAGGCAAATTTAATTTCTTTCTGAAACAGAGGAAAATCAAGCATTTCCTAACTTTAAGAGGGAAGCAAATCTACCATATACTTTTGCAGTTTGTTGTGAAAACGCTATATAACTTCAAGGTAGGTTAAAGAAATAAAAAAACAAATTAAAATAAAAATTTCACGCACTGCGCTTGACAGAAAATAGGAATCGAACTGTTGACCCAGGCCAAGTCAGTGGGGCTCGCAAATTTAATTAACGGATAACTTTGATGTAACAGGAATATACACGGAAATACTGAGACAAAAGGAGAATGTTCCGTCATTGATTTTTTAAGAGAGATCCAGACACTTGGGCGCTTAATTCAATTTCCCTTAAACAAGGATAAACGGCAAACTATTAAATGTATTTCATGAAGGGAAGATTGACCTTGAACAGGCTATCAAGTGAGATGAAAACGTATTTGACCTTTCGGTATAATTTACAAGGTTTTTATAAGGCTACGAAACGGGAGAAACTAACTTAGGTTACCTTAATTATGACAATTGTATGTATTTCATGGATGGACTGATAAAGTAAGATACATTTGCCGCGTAAAAAAAAAAAAACATTCCGTTAGTACTTTGTTACAAAAAAGACACGCTTTCTTACATAACAGTTCTAAGAGGGAGAGCCTCGTAAACTGTTCATTATGAAATTCAGTAGTCAATTTAAAACTCGGCCATATAAAGCAAGGAGAGATTTTATTTGAAAACCTGTAGCGACGTGACCATCCACTAAAATAGTTATTTTTAGGCTGGATCATCAATGCTCTTATCAGACTTTCATCTAGCGATAAACGAATTGAAAAGCGGTGAATGTGATTTCTATTTTTCACTGTCAAAGGCTAAAGAAAGCGGCAAAAGCGTCTAATCGATAACAAGAAGTCGGAAAGATAGCTTGGCCATAAATAAAGGTTCCTTTCACGTCTCAAAGTACTATTGAGTGGTTTTAACTTAAATGCCTTTCAAGGACAACTGCTTTGCCCACTAAAACAAGCCACTGACCATGATACAGTATTCTGTCACAAGGCCTAAAACAACTGTACAATGATTTTGAAATGATTTATCACTTATTTTGTAGCTACGTGTGTTACAGAATTAAATCGTAATTATGTTGAGTTGTAAGTAGCTTTTTCCAGTCAATGGACACTCCTCTAATATATATAAAGATAGTTTGGAATGCTCAAGTTTTGCTTATCAGAATGGCGGAATGACTTCTGCCTTTGAACTTTTTCAATGCAAACGTCCGTGCGCCGGATGAACTAGGAGTTACTAAAATATTTATTGAATCGCTCCAAAAACATCACTTTCTTTGGTAAAATAATCATCCTATCCCCCTTTAAAGTCGATGTAATTCAGAGTCATTACTGTTACTCGATGACAACTTAAGGTACAGCTTTCTGAATTTCTTTTCCCCAATGTTGACCTTAAGTTTTAAGTTACGATGGCCTCCTAGCTTGTTCACCATTGATAAACAAAACAGAGTAGGAAAAATTCATTGACCTGGCCATTTATGTTAAAAGAAAGCCTAAAAACAAGGAATAAATCCTGCGGAGTTGAGCGTTGTCAGTTGTTAGTTGACCTCACGAAGATTTTATTGGGCGTTTACCAAATTGAAAAAAGAATTATTACCAATTTCATCTTTCAACGCATTATGTTAAGTATGTAAATCGCCCATGACCGTCATAAGCCAGGATTTTTACAGAGTCGATTTGGGGGAGCAATCTTTATTTAAACTAGTGTGAATATTGCCCCGCTGGTAAAATAAATTCAATTGATTACCACTTCGAATAAGGGTCACAGCTCATTCAATACTGTGTATGCTATTGCCTTCAAAAACACATATGTTTTCTCAATGAAAGTAATATTGCATATTTCCCTTAAACGTAGGACACACAAATGCACATCGCTTAAAAGAGAGTAACGACCTGTCAGAATCAAAGAATCTAAAATTGTACCTTTTGCAATCAACTAAACCTTAAAAACACTCAAGAGTTTCACTTTAAAATATCTTCTTCCCTCTGAAACTTTTAGCTATTGATTTTGCAATTAATAAAGCTTTCAATTATTACATATTCATGAGTTTAAAACACGGAGGAAACATAAAAGTGGGTATTAAATCCACGACAAACATTGGTTTCAAAACGGAATTGCACACTTTGAGATCTAAAAGTAGATCGTGCTTCTTCGTAGACGCATAGGACATTTCCCTTATCAAGAACAGCTTAAAATAGCGCAATCGGCGCAGTGCCTTTGATACTGATCGTCAATGAATAGAGCAATTTATTCTTGCTGTGCTTGTGATTGAAATACACTACAACAAGATTGAACTATTATGAAGCTTGTGACCGCAAAAGTTTATATTGCGAGTTTAAAATCAAGCGCTCATAATAAGCATAACTTTCTCACTTAGCGTGCGCAAAACGCGCTGTAAGTAACTTACTTACCAATATCTTAACTGATAACTCCGCTCTCACAACCCTCTTTTTTCTCCTTTGTTTCCCCGCCGCAAGAAGAGACCCTGAGCCCGGTAATCTGTCAAATGCATCCAAAGTCTTCTGCATAAAAAAAGTAACACAAGATCACAGGCTTATAGCTCTGTTGACCGCAAAGTCATCTTTTAAAGTGAACGAAACCTGACTCTGTCAACTGGCAGATGTTTTTGAAGGTTGCCCCCATAAACGATTGAGGGTCAAATCAAATCTCAGGTGATTACAAGCACCGTTTCCTAAGCTGCGATTTATCCGCGAAAGGAATTCAGTTTCCTCTGCAGCGGAAACAAGCTTTCCTTCCCAGCTATACCTTTCCTACGCGCGAGGCGCCTCCAACGCAAACTGGACCTATATCACGAATCCACGCGTGCGTCCTTTATTCCAGCCTATTACAAAGTAACGTTCACTTTCTACCGTCGCGACGCTGCAAGCTAATAAACGCATCGCATTAGCTATGCAAAAACAGACCTGATTTGATTGAAAGGCGTTGCGACGCCACATTGCAGACTGCGAGTATTTGCAATTGTCAACAATTCTTTGTTGTTGATGTATGCGACCTCGATTGTGTTTCGCGGTGAAAAGCAAACATTGTGCGCCGAAATGGCCGAAAAGCCGGTCAAAGTTTGCTTTTCAAAGTGCAAAATTAATTACGTGTAGTCCACCTTAATTGTACAAGGGAAGAAATCTGATTTGGTAATTTTGATCCAGATCACTTTTAATTGTGACTCGCTCCCTTGAGTAAATTAAATTGTCGCTGAATTCTGTCCCTTTATTCTTCAATTTTTCCTTTAATTTGCTCCAAGAGAGATTTAATTATGACACTAGTTTATTTTTTTAAACTCTCACTAGGGCGCCGTTGTTCTAAGGGCAGCAAAAAGAATATCTAGAAATATTCTTCGCACTGTCTAAAATCTGAATCTAACAAGATAAATCTCGCCACGCCACCAAAAGAAAAAAAAGATCCAAATCAGTGAATTACAAACTTTTTTAGACCAAAGCCATTGCATTGTAGAAATTATACTCTGTAAAAATTTTAGAAAACGAGCAAAAGCCCTCCTGAGGATTCCTTTGTTACAATGAAAAAAAAGAAGACTTGTGTGTACAGAATGTACATAATCAATTGACAAAATGTAACAGTTTGTACTAAACAAGAAATGAAGAACCAAACCAACTTTACTGTAGTTTCGATTGTTAAATTTTTTCTTCTGTTTTGAGGTTCATTGTTTCTTTGTTCCTTTTTTGCATCATGGTATCGTTTATTATGTTTCGCAGAGAACCTGTCTGAAACAATGACGAAAACAAATCAATATTTTGAGTTTTTCTTCGACGTTGTTGTCTAAGTTCCCAAAACATTTCACAATACCGGAAGAGCCTTTGTAGCAAAAAGCAAACGAAGTTAGTTTGGTATTCCATAGGACCTGCTACAGTAGCCATTAGTTAGAGCGACAGCTATTTCCTGAAATCGTTCAAATATGTACACTTATAGTACGCACTATCTCTAACAACTTAGCCTGGTTGTACAGCACCAGTTTATGTAACCTTCATTACCTACTCAATTCAAATCCGGGGAATTCAGCCAAAAGCCACCCTTCAAAATTTAACTCTACGTATTTTTTAAATAAACGACAGGTTTGGAAAATTTATCGGCAGTGTAGGCAGTAACTTAAGGAAGTTTTACATAGGAGGACAGTTCACAACTTCTAATATAGTCACAAATTTATAATGCTAACGTACGTTCTACCTGTGCATGTCTGCCAATCAACAAGCCAACTGAATACTACTTACCGGGACTACAGACAGCGAGGAAGGTTTACATAGAAGAACAGTTCGTAACTTCCAATGTAGTTACAAATTTATAATGCTAACGCGCGTTCTACCTGTGCATGTCTGCCAATCAACAAGCCAAGATTACTTACCGTGACTAACAAAAACGGAGCTATCTCTTAAAGTTTTAAAAATCAAATATTTGTATTTTCAAAGATCTTCTGTTTCTGTTCTTGACAAGCAAACGGAACATCAAGAATTCATATTTAATTAATTTCAATTAGTCTCCGTAACAAATATCTAAATTTAATTGACTCAAACACGATCAGAGAATAAAGTTCTTCGCCACAGTACATGTATAGTTCCTTTATAAACCACAAACGATCTCAAGGGCTCTAATTGTTTTACATATAACATATCGCACAGTATTTCGATAGTAAATTCTTGAAGCATCCAAGGAGATAGTAAATTTTGATTTGGTGAAAGGAAATAGCCATGCAGAAACGCCGGACTGTAATTTCTTGGATGTTAGTTCTCGAACATGACCAAAACGTAAGGGAGAACATCCAAATGAAAGCAACTGTAATGATCTTTACTTCCCATAGTACAGTCTATTTTGCTGTTCAAGCTGTTTTAGTCTGGAAATTCTGAAGTGTGACCATTCAAAATTAACGGGGCAATACTTTTCTATGATGTACATGCTCTACACATTTATACATATATACTCCACCATAATTCTTTTCGCATTGACTTCTGAAATAATTAAGTAACTTTCTAGTTCTAACTCTGATAGTGCATGCTTGGTTATTTTCACAATTTTGTTTGTTACTTCTTGTTCAGAAATGAAAACAGGCGTTTAGACTAGTACGGAAGTCACGTGACTGTCTTATCTATGTTTTCCCGGAGTCTAAAAATGGAAAACAGCCACAATAAAGAATTGAATATATCCGGTCGTAAAAAACAACGAATCGTTTCCTTTTATGTTTTTTTTAAAATCATAGTTACATGCGCTGTTGATTTTATCACTCAACAATCGTGGACCTCCGAAACAGTTTGGTAAACATCTTTTGAGAAATTACCAGAAGAACTGCTGAACTGATAACGTAGAATCCGCTTTAACGTTCGGTTATTTGTTATTATAAGAGGCAATATCCGTGAACGTGGAAGAAGAAAAACAAGTTTTAAACTCTAAGACATAACATTTGCTGGAAACAGGAAGGGAGTGTCTGTCCGGGAGGGAAAAACAACACGTGGCACACCCCATATTCATTGGATATATAGGTCTACAATATGGGA
The DNA here is from genome assembly GCA_038088405.1 of Porites divaricata. Lineage (NCBI taxonomy): Eukaryota > Metazoa > Cnidaria > Anthozoa > Scleractinia > Poritidae > Porites > Porites divaricata. The sequence continues at coordinate 11,088,284 of JBBMOI010000008.1, read as the reverse complement.
GATTCATTCGCACAAGGAGATCTATTGAAAGAAATCATCACTATAGTCTAGGAGTCTAGAACAGAGGCTGAGTAGCTCCCACAAGATCATGATACAATCTATCAACGAATTAATTGAGAGAAAATATGTGCCTGAACTTCTGTTGAAACAAGATAAAAAATGTTTCAAAGCAAAGAAGTCGCGACATAAAAACATGCCTGCCCGATTAGAAATATTAATTAACTCAGCCCACATGTTGGCTTTTCATTATACTTTTGTAATTCGTTGGTCAGTTAACCATTAACTGACGCCTCAACAGTAGAAAAAGTTGAACAATTTTAGTTAAAAATATTTGATTTGGTTAACGCAGAGAAGGGAGAACTTAGACAGTGAACTAGACCCGGAAAATGATTTAGTTGAACTACAAATTTTAAAAAAATGACTTTCCGGCAATGGGAAAACAAGCCATCCCAGAGGGTTCTTCTTTTAATGAGAACTTGTGGTGCCGGAAGCGTCGGTAGATAGGAAAACGAAGTGTTTTTTTTTTTTTCTTCTTCGCACGATGCTACAGGGTCTTATTAAACTCTTCCAAAGGTTCTTCTTTAAAAAAGTAAGAGAAAAACCCTGGTAACGAGGCTGGGGCATAAGTCACTCTCACCATGGAAACGAGGCTAGTTATCAGACGCCATCTTGAAGGAAAACACGTACAGTGTAGTTGGACAGACTTAAGTTATTTCGAAGAACTGTTCAGGCTCAGTCGATAAGTAACTGAAAAACTTCTGAAGACACATACACATGTACAGCCGTCTACGTACTTTGTGAGACTGCTGTGAGTAAATACGTGTTCGTTATTAACTCTGCCCGGAAAATACAATTTATAGTGATTAACACACGCCACCTCGTGGGCCATTTTTCGATTTCTTTCTTCTGATTGGTTCAAAAAGTGGCGGGAGAGTTCAAGCCAATCGCCTGGAAACCAGGTTCGCAAAAATCGATCACAAAACTGATCCCGAAGGCGGAATCTCGCTTCCAGCTCTCCTTTTCTCATGTTTTTTCAAGCCAAGTTATCATCCCCCTTTTAACAGAGTCTTGCCTCAAACATTTTACAGTAATTGGACAGGGCGTAGAAAATCTCTCTTAATACCGTAGTCTTAATTATACAAGCGATCTTAATCGGCTGCGAGTTCCTGACGTTAAACCAACGCGGTTCATAGTGCTCAAGCAAAACTAAATGATAAGTGAGCCACATGCAAATCATATCCTTGAAACATTTTGGAAACTTTGCTGGTTACCGGCAAAAATAGATCTGGAATGCACGCCGAAATCGCTTACCGTTTACGAACTTTACTCTCCGTGGGAAAAAAGGCGGTAGATCATGACGCTCTGGTAATTTGGCCTGTTGGTATTGTAAAGACAATATGATGCCTCATGTAGGGAAATGTTTTAAACAAATTTCATTGTAATGATTTTTGACTGCGCAACTGAGTTTTAATATACTTAATAACTATCATCTATTCGCGATAAGAAAGCAACGCTTTTTGACTCGATAAGAATGTTTTTCTTAATTAATATTGATCGACTCTAAATCGCTTCTTCTAAATAAGTTCAACCTTTTTCCTTAAAGACAAGAAACTAAACAAAATAATATTTACCACCCCCCAACTCAAAGAAGTTTTCTTGATTAAGCAAAGGGCCTTATTGTAAACTGTGTCGGTTGGGATCCAAAATATTCACAGCTGCAAGCCCTAATAGAAACTAGGGAATGTATGGTTCTAAGCGTTTGAGTGCCTGGCAAGCTAAACCCAACTATATGACCAGTAATTTACTAATAAAGTAATTGTGGCCACTTAGAATAAGCTATGCGATTTAAGGACCACTGTTTGATACGTATGAGTATTGTGGTCACAAACTCAAAGTACATAGAGCCACTTTATAGTACAACGCTATGCTTAGCTTTCAGGGTAATACATGTATAAAGGCATACCTCTGATGCATGGCCACATAGAGCTACAAAGTAAAACCTTTTTGGAAAAACGTTTTTTCTTTCTTTCAGCATTTATAGGCCTTCGTGACGAGCTAAATCGTTAGCATTTTCACGCAGGCATTAAGCGTACATGTGGCTCTTAAAAATGTAACAAATCTCATCCAATATAATATTCCATTCAGTGCGTGAATGAGAATCACGCATATAAGTTAAACAAAGTTTTGCCAAATAGAGTCAAGGAAATGGTTGGTCTCAGGCGTCAGACACAAAATCTTGCGTAAACAGGATACATTGGACTCATCAAGACACATGGACAGAGAGGAAACACATTTAAAATTAAACAAGGCTATGTAAAATACACTTTCAGTAATGATATCGATACAGAATCAAAGACAAATAATTTTCCGAAGAAATGTAATCAATATTATTCAATATTACATTTTGCTACATATTTTGTTTTTCTCAAGGAAGAGAGTTTTCAGTTTTCTGGCTTCGCGGAAACTCTGATCTTTGTTCTCTTCAGTATACTTATGACTCTTATGATATTCTGACAATAGTGACACAAAAAAGCTATGAAATGATACTTCGTATTTATTTTAGTTGTTGTTGATTTTTTTTCTTTTCTTTTCATAATGCTACTTATAATGATTGGATAAGCCAACTTTCTTAAGAGAAATGCAATATTTATAATTTTTTGTGTATTAATGGAATGAATCCCTTGGTTTCAACTTTAGCATGAGTTAGAGTCAGTAATCTCGTATCAATCAAAACTTAGCGAGACCACTGTAGAACTGGACAATTAGGCAGTTGCTATTCAAACTGTTCATGCAAGGGCCTCCATTCAAAAGAGATGTTTGTACGAATTTTTGCTGCTTTATATACACCCTTGAAGTTAAAAAACGGCATGAATCAAAATTGTTTTCTTTAAATAATTATAGCATCAAAGGCAAATTATGCTAGTCTGTGAAAAAAAAAAAAACCCGCAAAAGTGAAAAGAAAAAGTCCAAAAATACAACGTGGAAAATATATTTAACACCTTCCCGATTAAAATGGTAAATACAGCTTTCAGATTGTTGTTCTTGGTTTTTTTTTAATCTGCTGTAACGAAATTAGACCTATGGTTCTCAATCAGATGTTTAATCTTTGCATTGCGAGCTACTAGTGTTTGATTCGATTCTAGTCAGGGTATCTCAACGAAATTTCGCAACACCGACTGAAAACCGTTTAATAGCCTGCGAAAATTTGTTTAGAAACTTCTATTGTGTTATGTTTCGCTTTCATGCGTCGTTGCTCCCTTTGGCGAAGGATTATTTCGATGCTTAATGTTTTTTCTTTTCTTCTCCCGCAGACTGAAAACTAGAAAGTGACGGCCGAGCAAATCATGAATTTCTACGTCGCTGTTTCCCAATTGAACGTCAACCTGGGCATAAAAATTTTAGTTACAAGGTCACTAGAGAATTTTAAACTCCTACTGACTCCTGGTAGGGAAGCCTCGTTAGAAAAACAATAATTTCGTGCGAAAATAGAGCATGTGAGAGCAGACGTACGAGGAAACTCAAGAGAGGGTTTTGAGTAAATATTATTCACATTGTCAAATACTATTGGGCAGTGTAATCGCTCGACATGACTTTAAAAGTCTGCAATCTTCGATTCGATTTATTAGAACCAGCGTGAGTCCTCGCACACTATTGAAGAACAAAAAGGGTAGCTACAAGAGCGATATGGATTACAGATAATTTGTCCGACTATAAAAACTGTTGAACGAAGGAATAGCAAGCTAAGATGCGAGGTGTCAAGAGACGCGAGCCGAATAAAATCGCGCGCGTGCAAGATGGCAGTAGGAACAAAAATGTACATGATGAGCTTACCACAGGTCGTCGATACCTTCGGGTAACCAATATTCCGACTTTTGAGCTTCTTTGTGTTGCTAAAATCCACCCTGAAATTTGCGGACCTTCCTCTCTGAACTTTCACGTGTTGGATCACCGTAGAACCTTGAAAAGAAAGGCGTTCGTTTCACTGCTAAATGCTAAATTATTTCACAACTGCGACAAGTGACTCGCTCTAGTTGGTGACACAGACAATAGGCCTACGCACTGCTTAACTATATGCAGGCTCTTTGCGCATTAAGGTTGCGATTTGTTCGAGCAGTCATACAACAAAGAGCAGATTTTTATCCAAGACGCTCTGGGGTCTTTTCCAGTTGCGCTCTGATAAACATAGGGTCAAGTCACTTTTCTTATTTAAATACAGTGCCGTTAAAATGTGCGCAAACAATAGCCCCGTGAGAGCCGTTAAAATATCGGTGTTTAGTCATGCGCTGTTGAATTCACACAAGAAACAGCACTCGATGAGAACGTGTACAACTTGGTATATTAGGAAAAGCAAACAGTATAAATTTCATTTTCCAAAAAGCGTATCCTAATATGCCAACAAAGAGAAGTTAGCAGCGATTAACCCGTGAATAAAAGCTATAAGATCACTTGGAAACATACCAAATTGTAGTTGTATATTGATTCTTTAAAAGACAAGAAAGCACTTTATTAATGTGTCGCGTCTGTAAGAGGTTAAGAGCATTCGATAATATACTAGCTTTCTAACAAGACCCGACCCAGTAATTGCCCAATACTGTAATTTTGCCACGTCAGGACTTCACGATCGAGAAGTTTTAGATTTCTCTGCTCTTTTTTGAGTAAAAGAAAGGTGATTCTAAAGTTTCTAAAAGTTTTAGTCACAGGTGATTGGAATTCACCTGTTTCAAAAAGCTCGGTATATTGCGGGTGTTTTAAAGAACAAAGACATTTCAGACAAAATGGTTTTGTTCGTTTCAGCTGGCATCAAAACTTTTGCTACATTACCGGCAAGAACTACTATACAAAATAAGTTCAAACGGCATGTGGGACCAAAACATCACGGAAACTTCAACAATGAATTAATTGCCACCGGCGGATAAGAAGTAATCGGTTCTTTACCATGTTTTCTAATCTTTTCACGGAAACACGAGATACTGAATAGACAGTCAAAACAACTGGAAGCTATTGTTTTTAAACCTAAAACAGCTTACGTCCTTCCATATTACTTCAATCTAAAGTGTTGCATCTCTTATGTAAAAAGCGCTCATTGAAACCCGCTCTAGCGTTACACGTTCACCCTTCATTGTTAGCTTACCGCACTTGTGCTTAGCCACAGTCAAGAAGCCAACGGATGGCGCGTCTATTGAATGACTCGTGGCTACTTTAATTTCCGCTCCGCCTCATATTATATATAGTTGGCGAACAATAATTTAGGGTTAATCAAGCAAAGCAAAAACAAGGCATCTTAGCGCACAAGAAACTTTGTTGATAATCTAACGTGAACTAGTAGCGAAAATTGACGATAGCGCGGTGAGGATGTCAAAACTGATTGAAGCGTGGAAAACTGCAACAACTGGAGCTCTATCTCCATTCACCGGTGGGCAGTTTACCTACCTACCCCTTCCCTGAGCCAACATTAACACTTACTTTCACTTAAGGCAAAACGTTGACTTAGGGAGGGTTAGGTGGGCAATTTCCTAGAAACCCATAATGATCCAAAATGATCAGAAATGCGTTTGTCGGTCACTCGGGAGAAATAATTTTTTTAGTTAAGTCTATTAGTTTGGTGCCTTTACTCATACAGAGAATCCTCCTGTACAGTTATGAAGAGGATACTTCGTCAAGGAGCACCTAAGAGTACTAAATTTATTTGTGGTTTTTGCAGGCATAGCATTAAAATTTGAAAAATGTTGGCCCAATTTTTTCAAGTTTCAATTCATGGCCGCATCCCTTACACCCTTTCGTTGCAACAGAAGACAGGAAACATTGTCAATTACTATACTAATAGTCTTAAATACCAAACCTGAAATGTACTATTTTTGGAATTTAATTGATGCGAAGACACCTTTAGCTTTCAAAAAAGATAACGAATAGTGTAACATAGCCCCTTTAATGAAACCTCTGCCTTGGTCTCATATACCGTGCGTAAAACCGCCTTATTCCATTCCTTATCTAGTATATATAATTTCCTAGATGATGACATCGAAAATCATGATTTGTGCCCTATCACGCCTTTTTGATTGGTTTAAAACTCAGTAAAACAAGGGGTTTTTTTGTTGTTGGAAATGATATGGCCAAAAAGAAAAGTTCACCTCTGTAAGTAACTTAATCTTAGTAAAAGTGAACTTCTCTTTGTGACCCTCTGAGATGGTTTGATCCTGGTTTCAAGCAAAACAAAGCTTAATTAATTCCCCTACCAAATTTTCGTTCCCCTAAAGCAATTTTGGAGTATAGTTTTGCCCTCCTCTTGGCTGCCGTTCCTACTGAGCTTCTTCTGAATAATGACAGCCTACAATCCATCGCCACGCCAAAATTAGTTCAAACACTCTATCTACCGCATTTCTCGCATTTTGCCGACAGCTACATACGAAAACAGAAAAAGCAAGGCTTCCCTTTGCCACCCCACCCACCCAGACAATATTGTGTTTGTTGTTAGTGGAGCCACTTTTACGAAACAACAAAATTAAAAATTAACATTGGTTAGGGAAGTTGGGGAAAGGGGTCCAGATTGCTTGGTTTTTCTAGTTTGAATGGTCTAAACAATTTTGTCACCGCCTAGTATAGCTCTTCGCCACAGACCGTCAGGGATGTAGTTCCTCCAGCACTTGACAATATTGTTCAAGAACTCTTGTTTGCTCAAACCCGTGACCCGACTTTACAACAAACAAGAACAAACATTATGCCGAACTTAACTTAAGAAGTCTTGCTCATCAAGAGTGATCATTGCAAGAGTTTGTAAAATGATTTCTTAACGCTCATCAACAAATTAAATCTCAACTGGTCAAGGTGGAGAGCGCCGAAATCACTCTCAGATTCACGAATGTTCTCTTTCTAGAACAAAAAGAACATTCAAAGAACTCGGTTTCGCTTTAAACTTTCGCAGTGAAGACTTCAAGCCCAAAATGATAGTAAATAAAGCGAAAAAACATAATAATGATTCTAACAAATAGTCGAATATAAATAATGACACATACAGCCGACAACGTTAACGATAAAGAGCTTCCAGCTTTAAGAGGGGAATGAAAAAGTTTGCCTCTGGCAGGCAAAACTGAATCCGTTTTGAAAGCCGAACAGTGATGCAAAAGAGCAGTGGTAACCTGAACATGTTCATTTGTCAGCATGCAGGCCCTGTCGATCTGCACAAACATCATGATCTAGAACTGACAAAAATCTAGCCTATTTTTAGTAGAAACCTCGTCAATTGCCATAAATTGGGATTAAAACAAAATCACAAGGCCTGATGTGAAAAAGAATCGAATCGGAAGTTATGATCATCGCGCACGTATTGCTAAGAATTTGCAGAAGCATAAAACCCTGCTTCTGTTCTTAGTCAAAGTTCTCATTTACACTGTGGCTCTGATCTAGTTTGACCTTTGATAGTCAGTGGTACATGACCAATCTAATGCTGTATTTATTTTGGTTATTTCATAATATTATTATTATTTTCTAATTGATAATTTATTATTGTCTTTGTAAGGCTAAGTACGTTTCAAAAAATGCTGATAGTGTTATCCAGTGGATAAATCTCTATCCACTGAACAACACAGTAGGTTCCCCTAATAGCCTAATACTTATCCACTGGATAATGATTTATCCTTTGGATAAGGCTATTCAACGTACGAACAACCGCGGCCAGAAGTGTAAGTTGGCGTGGGAAATGTTCAGAGTACGAAATGACATCGCTCGAGGATCAAAGCTCGATCGTCCACTAGAATCTTAGGGTGTTTGCCATTTGTTAGAACTATAGCTTGGCAGGCCAATACCAGTCGATTTGTAGGTAGCTCACTGTTTATGTTCTCTAAAGGTTCTTTGATTTTACTGCATTTACGCAGTCAGGTGCATGATATTTCGAACTGTTTTGTGTCAATGTATACTGATGTATTCCATGTCCTGCATTTTTCATTTTTAAAGGCAGACAAGTTTTAATGTGGCCTTTACTTCGTTGATAGATGTGCGCCTGTGCTAATTATAAATTGAATACAGATCCAAGGTTTTATTTTATGGTGGAGTGATATCTCCTGAGCCATTATAAAACTTGAATATTTCACTTTGTCATGAAACATTGAAAATATATAGATCAGTGTTTTACCATCACCTTCGGTTTGTGAATGGGAAAATATGAGACTCACAGAAACTCTTTTCTTTGTAAGAGTGTTAGCAACTGTGCTTTCATTGGATGAAAACCTTACACCCAGACATTTCTATAGCTGCTCCATGAAATAGACCTCTGGATCGCTTTTAGGACAAAGTTTCTAATGCAGTTACTGTTCTAAAGGCAGGTTTAACTTTGAACTTCACAATTCGTTCTCGCTAATAATATTAGCATTATGTTCATCACATGTAAAGGTCGGCATTTCAACCAGGCAAAAATGTATCACTCTTTTAAATATTACTTGGTAAAAATAGTAACCAGAAACTATTGTTTTTGTTTGATTCCACGAGCGACGTGTGCAGATAGCCATCTGTGCCTTGGCTCTAAAATACGCCATATTATATACAGCCTCCACGTTCTTGATATTGGCACCGCGTGCAAACAAAATAATTATCCTAATTTAATACGAGTTTAAAATATTCATAACACGTAGCCGTATATAGACTTAATAGAATTTCTTTTACGCGTCTTGAATCGTTAAAGAATTTCGATGATGTCGTTTGAGTTGACAAGCGCAGAGGCGATTCAGGAAAAAATATATATATAGGCAAAAATGAAATTCATTTTCACATTTTTAAAGATTCTTGAAAGAGATAAGTGTTTTGCTTTGGCGTCTCTGATTTGCGCATTATCCTAACTTTTAAATATAATTATCAGTTCTACTGCTCTTTAACATGTATTCACAACAACCTTACCTTTTTAAGTTTCTTTTTCTCTTTTTTTCTAGTGAATATGACAGGGTTTACGGGAAAATCTTCAAGGTATACAACACCAGCAAAGTTACCAACGGGCGACGAAATTCTTAACGTAAATTCGGCGATCTTTGCTCTGTGCCCAGGACTCAAACAGGTTTTCTCGCGTGCACAAACAAAAGAATAAGGGTTAGGTTTGTTTTGTGATTTAGTTAACACAGACTCAGAGCAAACGTTAAACAAAAACATTGTAAAAAAGCGCATCATGTTACTCTAAACAGTTCCCAACGATCACTAAAAAAAACGGCGAAAAAATTGTACAGAGATCTTTGAAAAATTATTCAACCCTACAAGAAAAGTATGTAATACTTTTTATAGCTTACTTGTTTGAATATTATTTGAAATTTTCAGATCAAAAATCTCTTTTTAGTGTTAACCGCGGTTCTTGATTAAATCCCACATTTGTTTGGACAAAGCTCAAACTAGTTCATTAGCTTTACTCATTATAATTATCGCCACGTGCTTCAATTGTACACTCTTTGTTTTGCTGCAGGTGCGTCATTGTTCTCGCTGCTTCTGTTGTTTTTGATTTTCACTGATCCGTGTCTTTTCGCACTTCTTATAATGACGCTACCCGCAAAAGCCAATTTATACTCGCGGCTTTACGGGGCCGCTTCGCCACGATCCAATTTTCAGGTGGTAATTTTTTTTCAGCGCGTCTTTTTTTTTTTGCTAGTGTTTACAAGCGTTATCAATGAACTGCACATGTGCGCAACAAAGTGATATTGAACGATTTCATTTTTCAATAAATTAACCGTGGGAATATTCCGTTTCTCCTTGTCTTCCTTGATCCAGAATGTCAAGGCATGTAATCTCCACGTGTAAGCGAAGCCTTTTAGCAAGGTTTGCAACAAAAAAGCGCAAACAAGAGAATATAGACCGCTGGCGTTCGAATTTTGGTGGGTATTAATCGAATTACGGGCGCTAAAACAACTAACAAAGAACGTAGTGCCTTCCTTCAAAAAGTTTAGCATCTTAAATAAATAAGGCTCGAATAAGCTGAGTGCCTTAACCACTTCTGACTTTTTATTTATTTTGAAGAAATCACTCGATCCTCCCAAATTGCAGAGGCGAATGACAGGCGACTAGAAGCAAACTTACGAGTCTTTCACGTTAAAGTTACTAAGTTTTGAGCACTGAGATGAAAAATACTTAACTATACCTTATAATCGGTGGCATCTAATTGTTTAAAAAGTGTCTCGTCCTTACTTTTGAATCTAGGGACTATATGAGGCTATATTCTTCAATGTGTGTGGCCACTGGAATAAATTTAGACAGTGGCATCGCTCTGACTCCTAAATGTGGGCACTTTTTGCAGTACAGGCTGCTGGGTGTGTGGAAAAAAATCGTTAATTGAGGTCATTCAGATAAAAGCCATAGAGTTGTTATTTTTTTGTGGTGCATTTGATCTGGTTTTCCGTGCTGTGTGGGATGAATTTCTGAAATTTTGGCACGTTAATATTTTGATGTTCAACACTGTTAATGAAACGGTTAAGTTTAATCATTACTCTCAACGTGCGATTCCCGCACGCGTATGGAACAGTCTGGAGACTGTTGCAGCACACAAACACCTTTAACTAAACGCTGAATGTGTTCTTTGTAGTTTAATGAGAGCTCGTTTCAGACAGTACCGCAAAAGAAAAAACCATACTCAAGAGGGCCCAGTGTGGGGCAATTCATTGTTATGTATTTGTATCTAGTTACCTGCAACAGTTTTTGTTTATTTGGCGAAAGAAGAGCTCTAGCTGCGACTTTAGTCCAACTCACTTCTTTCCCACGGGTTGTTTACGCTTCGAGCAAATGACCAAGCACGCGACCATTGTTCCGATCACTGACGATCGTGTTTTCGAACATTTGACTGATTTTATCGCACACGTGTGAGCGTCAGCGTGACACGTGTCGCTGTTTCGATTGTTTCTGGTCTTTTGTTCTACATGATTCCGAGACAGGTGCAAAGAGATAAGTGGAACTTTTCCCACGGTTTGATCTGCCTTTTCAAGTCTTTATAAACTTTTCTTTGTTAAATTTGAGAAGCTGTCTTCATCAACTGCACCTCTAATGAGTTACTTATAATATTGTTCAGTGTCTTCTTTTACGTAATATTCATTACTTGTCCACCTGCTGGCCCATGAACAAGAGATTCTGATCAGAGAAGTCATGTAGAGTTCCACCAACACTTCTGAATCGTGATTGTGTGCGGTGGTGGACAAAACACTGATCCCCAGTCCATGGACTACAGCCATGGACTACCAATACGGACCACCCTAAAATGGACTAGCCCGCTGATGTCAGGAAAGTAAGTGAATGACGTTCCATTAAGGATCATTACACGGGAAAAACTGACCCGAAACTTGATTCGCTCAGTTTCCTAACTCTAACCATGGACCAGGGGTCAGTGTTTTGTCCACCACCGTTTTGTGCGATAGTGAGATTTAGCGATAGCGAGAGTAATTTTCAGTAAACACTTAGTCCAAACGTTGACCGTCGGACGGCTGCCCACCTATGTCAAAATGTTTGCATAGTATGGAAAAGTGCATTCAATTAAGAAGAAGAAATCCGTCTTACCTGGCCATGGTTTGTTTTATATAGTTTAACGAGGCGAAATACCCCCACCAAGTATAGAAGACACATCTCCAGAAAACATCTATCTTTTTCCAGTTCTCCCGGCAAAAATGGAAGCCGTCGCCAAAATGAATGACCGTTTCTCTCCTCCCCTTATCCAAGTTGTTTAGAGTAGCACGCCCTTTTTCTGTTTCGAGGAGATCTCGGTAGCCTTGGCGCAAAGGATAGAAGATAGTTAGAACTGTCTCAAAAGTTTTGTCTGAGGTTGTAGCTCTATTTTATTCTATTAATCTTCTAGTAAGTATTCAATTGAAAAAGGAAGAGCGCAGAGTTTCCGAGGATGATTTTGATCAAACTTTTTAAGCAGAAGTAGACTTTTCGGCTTTACTCCTTATGACAGAGTGTGACGCAAAACGTTTTCAACTGACCACTAGAGAAAGAGGAATTTACAATAGAGGACAAAAGAAATTTTTCTTTAAGGACCACTAAGCCCTACAGCAATAAAGCAGTCTGCAAATGATGTTAAATAGCATGCAGCGCATGCCCAGTGAGGGATGCTATCGTATTTGCGCTTTCGTGTGGACGGGCGAAAATGATTCGAATATGCTGTTTGGACGCAATTTTTCTGGAAACGGAGAACTGGATACATGTAGATGAGGCCTTTTAAATTTAAACATTAACTGCAGTGTATTCCCACAGGAATCCTGACTCGACGCCAGCCGTTTACGCGTAACTTGCGCGGCAGCAGGGGTTGATGGGAAGGGAGACGAGAGGAAGACAAAAGAACAAGTTACATTTGTAATGATCATCGTAAACGCCAGCCTAGTCCTCAGGTTGCCCCAGCGCGTTCTCGGAGAGTCTCTCCTAGTGACTTCACAGTTCACGGTAGATCGGGCGAGTTGTTTAAAGCTGGGTTAAGTCAACCCAGGGTTAGTGCGAGATTTGAATTCAGATTTGAAAGCTCAAAAAGCATTTCAGCTTTAATTCTTTTGTCAACAAGTTGATGATTGGAAGCTCTAAACATAACAGAGAAAATTATCCGAGAAAATGCTTTGAACGCAAGAAAAAGAAACCCGGGTTAAAACCTAAAAGGCCTTCGAACAGCTGGGATTGATCGAGCCAAGAATGCTCAGGGACTAGTATAGGCTGCGTAAACGCTTACTTTAAGCCTGGATATGTTCTTTTAATCGTTAATCATCGCTTTCGTTTACAGCAATATACGAAACGCGTAAGTTTGTCAACGGAGTCTTTGCTGACAGTCTCGACAAGTTTAACCTTCCTGGTTGTTAATGCAAAAACTTCTTAAAAGACACCTTTTTGTGGCGAGAGCTTTCTGAAAACTTTATGAACTCCATCCCATTTTTTGAATTAATAATGAAACAACATTATTAAATTCGGCCTTTGTTTGATACGAAAAATCGCGCAGATCTCGGAGTCTGTAATCCACCGAGACCGAACACTTCGTTCGATCTGCATAATTCTTCATCTCATATCCAGCCTTACTCAAATATCTGCCTATTATCATTTAGACACTTGACAGAAAGCCAAAGCATACTATCTGCTATAGACCAACACGAACGATAATAATCAGAGGATATCAATAAAACAGTATATTTTTATTTCCATTTGTTTGCATGTGTTTTCTATTAAGGGTGCAAAGAAAGTAAGTTTTACAGCTTGCCAAGCTGTACCTAGCATGCACTAGCCTGAAAGTCATTTCAACTAGCCTGAAAAAAAACTGATGAGCAGGATTGACTGTGGTTCTTCTGTAATTTGAATTTCCCCCAAAAAAATCACTTCCCGATCGGGCTAATTAAGAGCCCCATGCTATCGGACACCACTTGCTTTGCATGCTGGACTCTAACTACCCTTAACTTATTACATTAAGTAAATTGTTTTCAAAATTTTCAATTTGGTTTAACAAAAAGTTGCTTCAGTTCTCAAAGCACTTAATAAAATAACTCATAAATCTTTTCAGTTTAAATTAATTACCCTTACACTACGTCCTCTGTGGGGACACAATCGTAGAAAACCTGAGTCTTGTTAAAATTAAGTAAAATAAATAAAATACACGCGTTCATTTTATATAAAAGAAAATGCAACTAACATGCATTAAAATGTCCTTGTTCGTTTTTCTTTAAGTAACAAGACTGTATTCACCAAACACAAGCTTCAAACTCCCAAAACTTCCCAACGAGAACGGCAAAAACTACCTCAATGGCTGGCCAGTTCCAGAATCGATGTTTCAAGAGATTTTTACACTTATGTGTTAAACATGAAAATACTGAAGAGAGACGTAGGCTTAGGTTAACGATAAAAAAAATATATACAATATTTAACAATTAGTCGCCGAAGGCGACGTGAATATCGGCGAATAGTCACCGAGACGAAGTCGAGGTGACTATTCGCCAACATTCACGTCGCCTGAGGCGACTACTTGTTTTAGTATAATTAGATTGATGATTATCGAGAAAATAAAATTATTGATCAATTTCCGACCCCGAAACATCAAAAAATCTGGCTGCCATTTTGAAAACTGCTAGCCTTCAGTGCTATAATCACCGCGCGGTGATTATAGCGGGATAGTGCAAAGCTCCTAGCCAATCACAACGCTCTATTTTCGATAGTCATCAATGTAATTATACTAATATAAATTAACTACAAGCAATTCCGCTTTTACGTCCATAAAACTGACTAACTGTAAAAGGAACATTCGGTGCTTCTTCAAGATCTTCGCTTTCCATGTCATCGATGACAATATCCTGCCGATGAGATGCAGATTTCTGCTGTTGAAATGCGCGGCTGTACTTTAGAGAGCGAGCAAACGAGGACCTATGTTCTATTTCTGGTCTTGAGCTTTGCTCGTCGTCTTGCAAGTCGACTACTTCTGGTGCATCATCGCGCAAACTATTCCTAACACCACTTCTTCTACTCTCGTGCACTCTCTGTGTGGGCTGATCTCGCAGTCTATCAGCACTATCTCTACTTTGGTCCCTCATAGTTCTATTAAGATCCCTTCCGGTATAGTTTGGTCGAGGCGGAAGAGTCGCACGAGATCCGCCGTCATCGTTGCAAAAGCTATCCACAGCGGTTTCTTCATTTCTTGCATCATATTCAGACTCTTGTCTGGCTGCGCTGTTCCCGTATCTGTAATTCCCCTTGCCTTGTAACAGTTTGATTTCTTTTTTCAGCATCTTTCCAGCTCCACTGTGCTTCTTGTATTTCTTCGATCCATCCACAGGGAATCCGCCCTCCCCTCCCTGGCTGGTTCGTGGAAACGTCTGTGACGTAGCGGTTGATGACGTTGCGTATTCTATGTTAGGCATGGACATCGACAGTTTAGCGTTATCCCAGGCCGAACTTCTCCGTGTTAATGTCGCACCTGAAAAAAAAAAAAATCAATGACAAAATTATGATTATTCTGTTTAATAGCCGCAAATTTCAGTTCCACGAACTCTTTTACGCCAGTGACACGGTTCGAATTGTCGGGGCCTTAATTACGGTGTTTGACTGGTGAAGGGAAGTTAGGTTCGAGAAACTAAGGGTTTGAAAACTCGAGTTTCTACGGTGAATAAATGTCAAATAATTTATACATACGTCGATCTTCCCAGGACTTGCTTTGCTTCAGTGGTTGTTGCTCTTCAACATACTGCCTACTTGGCGAAAATATCCTGTACACCAATGGAAGCCATTGTGGCGTGGTCATCTTACCGCAGCTCGCCAAAGGCACAGTTAGGCAGGCAACAGTCTGGGATTGAAGCGTGACGCGATTGCGACCGCTGACCACAAGCTGTACGTTTGCGGTGTCAAAATCGACCTTTCTGAAGTGCGCAGAATCGTAGCGGAAGGTCTCGGAGAATTTCGTGGAGATGCGGTAGATGGCAACCATGTTTTGTGGCATGGATCTCACTGGAAAAGAACCCAAAAGACATGTGGTAAATTATTCGTTTATAGCGCGAAAAATAACTTTAATATTTACTAAAAGGAACTTTTTCATAGGCACTTACAAGTGCAATGTTTGCGCACTTTTCTAGGCAACTTTAATGCAGCTTCCTACGGTCTTTGTATGGTGGATTAATTTGCGCAGATAATCGCGGATAAATTGCGTCAACTCAGTTCCAGCAGACAGAAAAAACGGCGCTTTCACAGCGGCAAATCACCATGAAATCGTCACTTGATAAGCACCTCAGATGGCAAAGTCAACGGTTGAAACCAAGAAAGTGAGAATTTGCATTTTGATCAAAAATACCTTGATCCTGGTCTTTCTTCTTCTTGGATGAGAAGCGTGACCCTCTTCTCAGGGATGAAACAAATTTTTTACCCCTACTCTTCTCCGAAGGTTTTCCCAAATTATTGTCCTCACTGCTCCAGCTGGCAACACTGTCGCTCGAACTTCGCCCTCCATCATTTTGCAACAATGTGTGGAGAGCTGTCTTGCGCTTGGTAGCCTTCTTGAAATCAGGAACAATGTAGCATTTAACATATACATGGGACAGGTTGTGATCTGCCAAAAATCCAAAAGACGTTTTCTTAAAATCTAACGCACTCCTGCAAGACAGAGGCCTGCCCCATGTAGGGTAATCTAAAGGCTGATTTAGATGGTCCGAGTTTTGCTTAGGACTGTTGTGCTCAAATAGCATACTACATTACTTTCGCGCACACACGTGCACAATTTTCACTTACGACATGCACATGTGTCGTACCAATGTCGTGTGTTAATTTACGTGACATGATCTGTCTTTTAGTCATGACGCATGCTAGTCGTGCACAATAGTCATAAGCAAAACATTGTACCATCTAAATGGGCCTAAAGACAGTCTTGGATTCTGGATTCTGAGCTGTGGATTCCAGATTCTAGGAACTGGATTCCAGATTTTACGCTGAAATCTGGATTCTGGATTCCATGACCAAAATTTCCAGGACTCTAGATTCCACTAGCAAGAATTTCCCTGATTTCAGATTACTTTTCATGGGGTAAAAAGTTGAATATGATGCGGTGTGAAAATTCTGGGATTCAGACTATCATCCAATGTTAAAGTGGGAAATGTATGCATACAGGGTGTCCCAAAAGTTTGTTCCTCTACTTCATAAGTCTGTATTTCAGTACAATTGGACATGGTAAGCAAATAATTTCAACAAAAGTTGTGTATTTCAATATAATTCACTATTTTCATACTTGTTGTGCCCTCTTTTGACTCAAATTTTCGATCTGTGTACTTCCGCACTAACGGTGCGCATGCGTGAGTTTATGTTTCAGCCACATATTTTTTTATATTTCATAGCCCGAATTGCTCGAACTCCTTCCTTGTTTTTTTGTGAATATCACGAAAGATAAACACCCTTAACGCAAAAACGTTCAACTGCGTGAGAGCATAAGCCTGTATACTTCGATTTACTGGCTTATCTGTCATAGAAATTGATAAAAACTGGAAAAAACCGAATGTTGGGTGGTAGAATGATCATGGAGAAATGAAGGTTTTGAAGGCAAGAAACTAAGGGGAAGACCAAAAACCCTGAATAAAGTAGCTAACATAGTTTTAAAGAAGGCTAGATACAAAATAAGAGACTTGACAAGGAAGCTCAGTCTCACATAGTTAGCAAGCCAAATAAAAGGGTCATGAAAAGCTGCTTAAATTGCTTAAAATTAGAGACTCAGTGAGATGGCAAAAAAACCTCTGCTTATTCTGCCAATTAACGCCCAGCTCATTTCAAATTTGTAAAGGTTGAACTGGATCCTGGGCACTAGGTGATAAAAAGCTCAAAATGGATCATTTGTGGGTCTGCACGCTGTATCCCACTTCATGCCGCAACGGCTACAGAATGTGATACAAAAACAAAAAGGGCATGTCAGTTACTGAAATTCTGAATTATACATGTACTTGATAGAGAAATAAACATCTTCTAAAAATTTCATGTAAAAATAAAGTTTTGATCAAAAGTTATAGTGCATGAAATTAGAGGAACGAACTTTTGGAACACCCTGTATATGTTGTGGTTCCCTTTTATCTTTAGTTCAAATTTTATTTCCCTTTGTTTTGGGGCATGGTAATGTATGATAATGAATTTCAAACAGAGGGAAATAAAATTTACACCAAGGAAAAAATTGCACCACAACATATACATGATAAACCCAGGAAGCCATAATTTTTTGCAAAGCTGTTGTTTTTTTAGAGCTTCAACTGATTTCAAGAGTCTTTAAGTTCATTTCATGGAATCTACTATTTTATACCTGCAGGTAGCTTGACATCTCGGATTTCCTCCAATCGAACTATCAGTGTATGTCGTGATCTGTTGAAATCAAGTGCAACCTTTATCTCCCCTGGGCCTAAAAGGAAAAAAATAATCAATATGTAAACCTCGGTCACTGCAATGTAAGTCTAAATAAAATCATTCAAAGTATTGCTATACCAGTATGGATGAATTCCTAAATGGCAGTACTCCTTCTAAGGTGTTATTTTTTTACAATGTGCAAGGCACTTCCAAAAGTTGAGTCGAGTGTGTATAAAATGCGAGCCAGCGAGTCATGCGAGCCATGCAGTCCATTGGAGAATCATTGAAAAAACACCACAAAAATCAAAAACAGTAATACGGAAAACATTAACTGAACGCTAACCGTTGTAAATGAGTGTTTAACCCTAAAGAGCGCTTAGCCCTAGCCCTAAAATGAGTGCTTAACCCTAGTCCGTAAAATGAAAGCTTAACCCCAATCAGTACAATGAATGCTTAACCCTAATCAGTATAATAAGTGCTCAACTCCTCAT
This sequence comes from Porites divaricata, assembly GCA_038088405.1. Lineage (NCBI taxonomy): Eukaryota > Metazoa > Cnidaria > Anthozoa > Scleractinia > Poritidae > Porites > Porites divaricata. The sequence continues at coordinate 11,070,021 of JBBMOI010000008.1, read as the reverse complement.
CTGTAAATTTGCAGTTTTTACTTGTGTTTCCTTTTTTCTTTACCAGTGACTCGCATGGCTCGCTGGCTCGCAGTTTGTCAAGACCCAGTTGAGTCTGTGGATAAATAATTAATAGCTAATAGCATTCAAATTATAGCTCTTTAGGACAGGTTTACTTTACTCGTAACTATGTAATGGATTTCTTGTCAAATAAATTCTTTTGGTATCCCAAATGAATATGTTGGAAACACAGTGGTTTTACTAAACAACCTAAGATAATAAAATTATTGTATTTCTAACGATAGTAAGAGGTGACATGCATACCTGGTTGATAAATATCTGGTGATGATGCATAGAAGCTTTCACTGGAACCTACAATAGAAAGTGAACTTGGAAAGTAAGTATTACATCTCTTCTTTGAAGCTTTGAAACTTCTTTTAATTTCCCCTTGCTATATAGCAATTTTTATTTTTATGTCTGAGACTAGGGGTCAAATGTTCGATTGGTTGTATTCTGGAATAAGAATATGCAAACATTTTGTTACAAAACTCTTCTACTGTGATTTTTCGGCCATTTAAACTCTACAAATATAAGAATATTTTTTTTAAGCTGATTTCTGGATATTGCAATTTAATAAAAGCCAAAAGCAGTGACTTTTTCAGTTAATTCCATTTATTTATATTCTGGAATATAGTCCATAGAATATGTCCTAAATAGAATTTTGAATTGTCAATCCACAGCTCAAGATTGTGAATATTTTAAATCATATTGGTTGATTGGTTTTTCTAGGAATATTCTAAAAATCTAATTACAACCAACACCCTTTCTGGGTCTCCTCAACTTCCTGGTTACTATTTTTGAACAATGCTATCATTGATTTAACTAAAACAATTTTTTATTCAGCAGTGGATGAACCAAGGCAGTAGAACACAGAACACAGAATTTATATGGATGATATGGAGTTACAGTAAAATATGCTTATGACTGATTTTCCTTTGCAAATGAGTTGAAGTCAAAAAACACATACCATACGTAACAACAGCAGGCAAATAAAGTAGTGTCTGAAAGCGCAGGGATATAGTGGATTTTGCTATCAGGCTCATGAATAATTCTGTTCTTAACTTGCCTGATGCACAAGTAAAGTATTTTGAGGAATTCAAATTACAGAACTGCAATCAATGCTTATCAATTTTGTTTTAGGGGTACAGTAGTTACAGTCACTTTACATGCTAGTGACAGCAAGTGGTAAAACTGACTTTCTTTGACCCTAATAACAATCTTATGAAAATCAATGTGACTTCCTCTTGAATTGAAACAGTCTTTAGATCATGTGCAATGGAGTCACAAAAGAAATCAGAAATAACTGACAACATTCCAATTCTTGTGACTCTGATTCCATTTAACTTCTTTTCTCTGCTTACAACTATGACCTTTTAACAAAACATAAAAATGACGTTTGAAAAATAACAACAACCTGAACAAGTTGATGACATGCTTTCTGTTGAACTCTGTGAGCTTTCAGACCACTGTGGAGATGATCGTCGTACTTTGCTCAAAACGGGACTTTGGCTTGATCTACCACCATAACCCTGTTGGGATACCAATGGATAAGAATACTCAAAACTGTAGAAATTTTTTTCTGGCATGAACAAGATGCTACCAATTTGGGTCAGTGACATGACCAATGTCCCAACATGTAAATTAAACAGATCAAATATAGCTAACCAATCTGCCCATCTGCAAAACAGTTTTTCCATGTACGAAGATAATTTTTTAATGGACTAATAGTGTCCATTTATTTTAACTTTTAGTCCGTTGTCCACCTGCCAGAGAGTATAAAATAATCATTTATGTGTACGTGATTTCAGTTTATTAACATTCACTGTAGCCTAAACTATAAATGGACTTTCATGCTTGCAACGTCAACAAATATTACTGTTCATAAAGATATTGTTTACAGAATTAAGTTAATAAGTTAATAACCAACAACAAAAAACAAAAAAACAGTTTGATCAAATTACACGTAGCTTACCCTTTGAACAGATTGGTTGTCTTCTACAGGAGACGGGCTTAACTTTACAACATCGTCGATTCCTATGAAAAAAAAAAAACAACCAAGCAAAAAAATGTAGTTTTAATATAAGTTATATAAATAGCACGAGTTTCTTTCCGTTCTTTTCTTAGATTTGTAAGCTTATATACTGAACACGTTACTCCTCGAGAACTTGTTATTATAACGTAACCAACACTTTGTAAAATACAGAAGAAACATCCACGTACTACGGTTATCGAGGACTTACAAATCTCGACTTTTCCGTCTAAACGAAAGAACAAAGGAGCGATCGAGACAAAAGTTTGGTAATCACGTGCTTAACAAAGGTTACACCTATATTGAGTTATGTTAAAACGCCATTCACAATTAGAAATATTGGCTATCTCTACTTTCGCAACCTTGAGGGCAATATTCCCAAAATTGTTCTATTGATTCCTCGAATTACTACAGAAAACATTTCCCAGGCAGCTGACATCATTCGATAATCAATAGATGCCCATTGGTCACTAGTAAGGAATTTAAAAGTTTTCATACATGAAAAAACATCGAATAAGCAAAACTAAAATACATAGAAAAAAAAATCTTGTCAAGATATTCAAAAGCATTTTTAAACAATTCAAATACTCAGTCACATTCAACAAATCCCTCTTCCGCTTTTAAATAGCACAGATGATACATTCATTAACCTTACATTCAATGGTTTCTGTCCTAACCAACTGTGATGGCTTTTTTCTGCATGCCCTGAAGTTTTAAACAATCAATACTTACGTTGTCTCATTAGAAACACTCTGCACTCTTCTTGGGCATAATCCTGAGGTATTTTTCTTTCAGAATTTTTCAAATCTAACCTCGCTCCACTTTGAACCAAACTCCTGACTACTTCCAAATAACCGTTCCGCGCCGCTAGATGAATGGGGGTGCATTTTTGCACGCTGTCCTGAATATTGGGGTCAGCACCATTTTCTAAGAGAAGCTTTACAATGTTCAGATAGCCGCATGAAGCAGCTTCGTGCAAAGCTGTCCAGCCACAAGTTCCCAAAGCATCGATATCTAATCCCCGATCGCGGAGCGCAGCGCGTACTAATTCCAAGTCTTGCAGTCGTACGGCCACATGTAACTTCGTTTCTTCTTCGTCGTCGGCCCGTATCGTCATATTTGGAGCGACCTTGTTCTTAGAAAAAAAATGACACTTGCTAGTAAGACTTCGAACGGACTGAATCAGAATGTCCTACGGCACGAAAAGCTATACGCGTTTGCTGTTTAGTTGTCTCTTTGAAAGTTTGCCGAAGTCTTGGAGACAGGCCACAGAGGTGTTTGTTGTTGTGGAAACTTGTAAATATTTACTTCTCAATTTCTTAGCAATCATTTGATTGGATGCAAGACAATAAGTCATTAACCAATAAGAACAAAGGTTATATCAAATTTCCTTGATATGCAAACGAGGCTATCAACCGAGCATATTGCTTAGCAACGCATTTCAAAATGGCCGCGGATGGCGGGAATAATTCCTCTTTGTTTTCAAAGAAAAATTAGTTGAATTGGCATAAGAATTCGATCTTTGCAAGATTCAGCGATGAGTGACGCTGCCTCTACGAAGGAAGATTACATAAAAGTGTGTGTTGAGTTGGAGAAGGAGCCGGATAGTAATATTTTAGCTGTACTCAACTCAGCAGTCGACGACAGCTTATTGTAAGTTATGGTGTTTACTCTTATTGTAAATTCATGCTAAATTCCCTCCTCGTAATCGTGCGATGAGGCTTGTAATCTATCGTGTTGCATTCTCTCAATTTCGACAAAAACATGGCAAGGACGATTTCTGATCACATGATTAAATAGCAGCTAGCAAAAGTCTTAATTAACTTTGAAACAAGTTTAGTGACCTTGAAATTTACGAACTCTTGGTAAATTAACATAAGCTTAATAAGGTTACAGTACGTGGAGGTATGCATAGCCATGTTTCACTTCCGTTTTTACAATAACATTGATGTTTCTAATGGCAACCTCTTTCAATTGTGTTGAAAAGAAGCAAATATTCTCAGGGAAACAATGGGAGATTATACATTGTTCATTGTTCTTTTTTGTTGCTAAGTAACTGGGATATTTTACAATCCTTCTTTCTCTCTTGGGGTTTGTGTTCATTTTTCTGAGGAGGCAGTGGGCTTATAATTCAATTATGTTGCCTAGTACCAGCAATTTGAATTGTCTTAAATTATGGTGATTGGTTTCTTGTTTACCACAATATTTTGTTTAATTAACAGAATGTTGGGGGAAATTTTGTAATAAATATTGTGTATCAAACATAAGGTTGATAAGTTCAGGTTTTTGCATGTGACCTGCCAGCAGGCTTTATTTTTTTTTTCTTTCTTTTTTTTAAGCAAGAGCTAGAGAAGGGGAAAATAATGCTTGATACGCTATTTCACAAGCTACCAACTGCCCCCCCCCCCCCCCAGCTAAAAATGAATTGACATCTGGTTGATCTGTTATCATTGTATGAAATATGTCTGCTCTTTGTACTAGCGGAAATCAAAGCAATGACTATGTTCAGTTCCAATATTTCTTTGAGAAACTAACACAAGCTTATATCTGTGATAGAGTAAAATCATCTTACACTTCAAGTTTATTTATCAGCCCCAAAAAACAAACAAAAAAAGATAACGCACAAAGAATTTGTCCACTGATTCGTCAACACCATTGCAAAAATTTCAGTCCCATGGGAAATCAAACCTAAACTTCAGCCAATCAGAACGAAATTGAGTCAGACATATTGTGTCTGGACCAGATTCTCACTTTTTTCTGTAAGTGGTCTATGATCTGCTAAATAAATGTATTGACATGCTATCCTTTCCACAAAAGACATACATGTAATAGAGATAATAAGAGGCCATAATTGCAAATTCGACTGAACTGTTCTAGACACAATATTGAAATATTGTGCATCTTTCTTACCCCTAACATTTTTTCTCCTTATTATGTGAATAAGGCTACCAAAGTTTTCAAATTTTGTGTTTTTCCTGCCATATCAGAAATTGTTCTGATAAAACATAAAAACATACTGCACCTGCACTTTTTGCCCCAGGTGTAAATTCCTTCATCTCCTCAGAAAGGAAAGACTTAATGTTGAATACTTTTGTATTCGTGTCTTCTCTTCAGTGCGGTCAGGGGTTGGCGTGCAAGATGGCCGCTATATTTTGTACTTGTCAAGTACTAATAAATTTCCGTGAAATTTTGGGTGTCAATTTTATTCCACCTGTCGTCTAAAATAGTTCTTTGTTTGTTATTTTGACTGTGGTTGTGTTGCATTCCTTCGTTATGTCTAAGTTCACCACTGAAAAGCTAGAAGCAATATTAGTTGAAAAGCTTAAGAAAGCGATTGATCCTTTACAGAGGTCTGTTGATTCTTTAATCACCAAGGTATCTGCTTATGAAAAGGAGATTGCCCTAGTAAAAGAAGAGAATGCGTTATTATAGCTAATTTTATTCGTGTTGTTGTAAAATTTCTTGCTTACCGGCCTCTCCTAGGATTTTCGAACATCTAAAAAATGGTATAATTGCCCATTTTTAACAGACTTTAACCCTAAAAAGTTCACCTATAATTTTCGGGAGCCTTTTTTCTGGCTGAAATTTTCGAAAAGGTTAAGTTTTGATCTCTATAATTCTCGGATCACTAGACTTTCAGCTAGGAAATCCAAACACATGAAAAATTTTTAGGGAATAAAAATATGCCTATATCTGCTGTTTAAATACAGAAATACGTTCAACAATGCTATGTTTAAGTGGTTTTTGAACTGTATTCTCGTTGGGTTCCCCTGAGTACCACAAATTATTATTAGCTTGTTATAATCTTATTCTAATTCTGTTTATTGTTGTTGTTGTTGTTACAAAGCCCACTTGGAAGTATTAAATTTCCTCAAAGATCAGGAAATCTCTTGGAATTCTTGCAAGACTGAGACAATTGTACTCAACTTATCATATTTTGATCTTTGACAGACCATCTGTGTTAACTTTACAGTGGTATTGCTGTATGGGGCAAGCTATTAAAAGAAATCTAGATAAACTTAGAGGCTGACCATGATGGGGGGAGGGGTTTGGGTGATTTGGTTTGGGTAAGAATTTTATTTTTCTTTTATTGTGGAAAGTCAGAAACAGATGCTGAAGGCTTAAAAAATATTTAAGAAATAGGAAATAACTCTTTGTGTTACCCCTCTACAGAGAACCAATTATTGAGTTCAATTTGCAGTTGCATGGTAACAAGAGGAATGAGCGCAATGAAATGTACAGAAGGAGGCTCACTGATGAGGTATATTATATTGCAATATTAAGAAGTTTAAACTTGCCCACAGACCAAGATGTCACTTAACTAATATTAGCTAATAGACTGCAAAACAGTTTTAGTGGTTTTATTAGAACCAACCAAGGTGGTGTGGTTGAATCAACTACAGTCTCTCACAAAAATAGTTGGGACACTTCCACCCAACACTGTTTTTTCACTTCTGGCCCTTCTCCTCATCCTCCCAATGTTGTTTATCGCAGTTAACTCACCAAATCTTGCACACCAAAATTGGGAGGGCAAAAAGACTGCAAAGTGTCCCAACAATTATTTTGACTGAGACTGTAGCAAATTGGACTTTTCAAACTGAATAAGGAGACCCCAGGGTTCTGGTGAGCCCTTATAATGAATCCTTTACTGATTTACTTTCTGTGGATTAAGTTGGCTGTCAAATATAGGAGCATAACAATACAATTTTTTTCTTTTGCAGGATGCTAATATTTTATACAAAACATTAAAAAGCAACACATTTATCATTGGACTGGATCTAGGATACAACACGATAGGAGATGAAGGGGCCAAGATAATAGCCCAACTTCTCCAGGTATATGTAAAGAAAAAACAAACACACAAACAACCATCAAACCTAAATGGTTTCAGTGTCAGGGATGTCATAGAGATATCAAGTTGCTAGTTGTATTAAATTTGTGAGCACAAAATATGATTGAACAACTAAAAAGTTTTTTTGGTTCTGTTGCCTTCCCTACAAAAGTGGATATAGTGAGAATGGAGGGACTCAGCATGGAAAGCATCAGTTCAACTGAGCCAAGCACCGAAGGCACTCAACTTTTTCATGCAGCTAAAATTGTGAGAAGCATCCATGTGGAAATAAAAGCATCCATACCATGGCCACTTCCATTTTAAAAAAACACCGCCTGGTTAGCTCAGTGTGGAGAGCTCCGGTCTGCTGAGCGGGAGGTCACAGGTTCAAACCCCGGCCAGACCAACACTCAGGTCTTTAAATAACTGAGAACAAAGTGCTGCCGTTGTAATAGCATCTGCAAATGGTTAGACTTTCTAGTCTTCTTGGATAAGGATGAAAAACTGTAGATCCTGTCCCACAGATTGTGGGATTAGATAGGGATGGCACCTTGCATGGGACCTGAGTCCTGTTCATGCACATTCCCTCTGAGCAGGCCTGTGTTCAGAAAAGCTGGTAAAATAAATAACCTGGCCCCAACCTTTGGTGACAGCTTTGTAGGGTAGACAGTCCGTAAGTATATTAAAATTTTTAATAGAATGTGGGAATGAGTGATCTGCAGAACACACATTCAAATAATGTCAGAAATAAATTATTTCACGTGTGCTGATCAAAATGTTATCATTGTGTCTGTTGTAGGAAACAGTGTGTCTGCAATGGTTGGTGCTAAGTTATAATGACATTGGACCAGCTGGTGGTGAGGCAATAGCCAAGGGCTTGCAGGCAAGTCACACAGATTGTACAGTCTTGATTTTGTTCACTGGTGGATGACCTATTTAGAGCAAGTCCCTGATACACTCCTCTATGGCTGATGTAGTTATATTTAAACTTTTACCCTGCTTACCATTGGGTCTCCAGTAGCTCAGGCTAGAACTTGGTGAATTGTGAGTTTGATTCTCACCTGGAGCTAGTAATTTTTTCTGAGATTTCTTGTGTTAAATTTCTCCTTCTTCCAGAATATATTTAAGTGACACCCAATTTAAGTAGAGCTGCAAATAACAAATTTGTCTTTCTCGTTAAGGCGTATGTTTGGCTAAGTTATCATTTTGGTTGTAAAACAAAACTGTGGTCAAACTCAGTCAATCAAGTGTCTTAATATACTTAAATGTGTGAACACTTAAACCTTAGGTAAATGAGACACTGGGAAAGCTTACAATAAATGGAAACAAAATAAAGAACAAAGGTGGAATGGCATTAGCGGGAGCTCTTCAAGTCAATACCATGCTGGAGGAACTTGACTTGGGTGAAACAGACCTGGTAAGCACATGCACATTCAGTGGGGTGGAGGTGGTACTCTATAAATGTTTGGTGGGGAGGGGGTGTGGCCCAGGCTACTCTAGATTTCAAGTGACAGGGATGATCAAATGGGGGCAAAAATAAAAACCTAAAAAAATCCTTGGACCAATTTTAACCCCCAAAAAATCCCATTTGAAATTTCTGAGCCATAAAAATTTATTCGCAGAACTAGGCAGCTGGGATACGTAGGAGTTATCACGAGCTTTCAGATTGTTTTGAATACCCCAAAAATCCCTTCTTAAATCGAGCTACCAAAAAACTACTTGCTGGAATTTTCCAACCCAAAAAAATCCCAAATTGAAAATTTCACACCCATAAAATTCCTTTGGTCATCCCTGTCACTTGAAATCCGCAGTACCCTCCCGCTGGGGCGTGGGGCTGCTGCTTAGAATCTGGAACCCTTTTAAGCTATCCAGGTGATCTGTGACGTCATTGCGGGGGCCTGGGGAAAGAAATTTTAATGCTGTATCCCATAAACCAAAGCTGACGGGAACAGATTGAATTGAATTGAATTGGTGCGCGCGTTGGTTTATGGGATACGGCATTAAAATTTCTTTCCCCAGGCCCCCGCAATGACGTCACAGATCACCTGGATTCTATTTTCTTAACACTGCAAAGAGCATTGAGCTGCCATGCAAATGTCTTTCCGTGGTGTCATTGTATTGGATGATTGAGATTCATCCAATAAATATTTTTTCTGTTATTGGGCAATGTTCAACCCAATTATTGGCATAGAACCTCCGACAGGTATTTTTTTACAGGTCACCCAGCTATAGATAATTGAACAAGACCAGGAGCAGCAGTTAGCCCAATCCTTATCCAAAATGTTACTTTTGATTGAGGGGAAATTACCTACTTTACTTAACTATCAATGAAACAGTGACCTGAAATACAAAATGTAGTGACCTGTGGAATGTGACCTGTAAAAGTAACTTCTCTTCATGACTGTGTACTTGTAACTTCCCCATGAACCTCTGACAAAGCCCTAAGAATGTCTGCATGGGAGGCTAAATTGGCACAATCTTTTTATTAAAAAAAGTCGGAAAATTTATATAAGCCAGAAAAGAAAATTATAATGTAAGATATTGAATATTGGGATTTTGATGTTGTTGGCCAATTGAGCACTGTATAACTCTCTTCCTCATTCCCTTGCAGGAAATTGAAAGTGTCATTGCAATGGCCACGGTTTTAAATTACAATAATACCTTAAAATCAATCAATTTGAACAGACCACTCCTGCGTACCCGTCAGGTGAGAAAAGGTTAACTACTTTGTCACGACTTAGAGTACATGACTCTGTAGATTGTTGTTGCAGCCACAGGGAACAGTAGCAGAGTTACGTTTGACATTGATTCTTGCTTGACTTCCATAATTTTTAAGAAGCTTCTATTTTAGAAAGATCTGTGTCGTTGCTGTAGGTAATTACAACCACTAGGATATCATCATTATACAGTATTCTATTGTGTGAAGAATCAGAAAAAGTTTAAACATTATGATAAATTCATTTACAGCTTCGTATAAATACATCAAACTTTTCTGCATTGTTGATACTAGCATAAATTTCTAATATTTCTAATAGAGCGATTTTCGTATGACCTTGAAATGAAAGCGCGCGAACAAAACAGAAACTGCAAACGAACGGAAATAGAGCGATTTGATTGGTTTATCGAACGGACAGACAAACGCGCCTGGCTTTTCATTGGTTAAGCGAACGCTCAGGTGAAAAAACTTCATGCCCGAGAACTTTTTAGAAATCAACCGATACTTCGCTTTGACGTCATACTACAAAACGATTGGTCAATCGAACAATGCCTTCTCCATATTAGGGTTTCTTTGGCGGGAAAACGAAGAGGCCATGTTTTGATCTTTTCATCCATTGGCTGATGAAACAAAGAACGAACACTTACCGAAACCTTTTTTCAAGGTCATACGAAAATCGCTCTTTCAAAAGTAGAAAACGCACTAGCTAACACATCTCATGTCTTCCACGGTTGTGTAGGAAGAGCCAACAGTTCACTTGGCCAGAATGTTGAAAGTAAATGTTCGACTCCGCGAAATCCATCTAGCACATTATGACATGAGAGACTTTGGTGCTGAGAGACTCAAGGAAAACCTTTTTGATAATCTGAACTTAACCCACCTAGATTTAAGAAGGTAAGACTCAGTTCATACGCCGCACTTTTCGTGAGTCGCTTTCCACTTTCTGTTCCCCTCGCGAGTGGCCATTTTCCACGCGCACTCGCGAAAATTTCGCTCGCTGTAGTAACCCTGAGGTCTCATAGTGTAAACCCCATGCTTTGAATTACTGTAAGTACTTGAGAAATTAAAAAGAAGTGACTTTTTAAAACATTTAGCTATAAAAAATTGCGTAAAAACTTTTCTCAAAAAGTTAAAAAATATACGACGTTTCGACGTTCTTGGACGTCACTGTCAAGTAAAAAAATATACTGTATGAATGTTCTATAAATACACGAAAAACAATAGTTCATGAACTAAGTTAAACGAAAAGTTTAGCACTGCTGGTGTCACTCTAAGTGTTAATGCTAGGCCTCAGTTCTTTGATGAATAACATTTCGCAAACGAGGCAATCAAATTTCCGGTGGCAGTTCTTGAGAATGCGAATTGATCATCATTCATAAGATTTTTGTCACCGTGAGTCTCTACTTCTACTTGAAAATTGGCGTCTGAATCAATAGGACGTTTCTGTAGGAGACTTTTGCAAGGCTCATGCGTTTGCAACTTGTAATTATGCGCGCTTCCCTAACTGTACTCTTCGGTTCCATTTTTTTCATTGGCCAAAAGGAGAGCTTTCTCCGTGGCTATTTTGGTTCTAAAGTAGTTGCTGACCGACTTGAAAGCATATTGCCCACCATGGGCATTCTGTAATCTTTATTGTTATTTATTTTTTGTGTGACTTTTCAGCAAACCTCTTCTATTTAATTTTTTTTAAATCTTTATCAGTCCAACCGTTTTATGCTAATAGCGTGGAATATATTAATTTTGAGCCTTAAAACTTTTTACTTGATACCCTTGCGGCGAGTTTGCCCCCCCCCCCCCCCCCCTGAAAGCGCATATTGTGCAGTTTACTTGTAACTTGGCTTACAGTACATGTCGTTTGCTTTTTGCGTGGAAAGACAAGAGGCTCTTCGCAGTCTTTGAGTTTACTGGAACCAGAAACTCATAAGGGGTTGAAACGTGTAACTCGCGTTCAATGCTCGTGAACATTCATTTTGACCATATTTGGAAATCTTGGTGACGGATATCCATTTTCAATAAAATGGCTGCTGCACGATCACCATGCAGATGTTTTAAGACAAGAGTTCTGCATTTCAAGGTTAAAAATACACCGTTAAAGGACAAAAAATGAAAAGAGAAAGTTCAAAAGAATGCTCAGCTTTCTTTTTGTGGAGAAAGGGAAGCTTTTCATCAAGAAATCGTCCTTCGAGGAATTCAACCTTGTTTTCTTCACGGCGGAGCCCATGGTCTGTTTTGAAATGCAACCAAGTCAGCGAAGCTTTTGCTGAATTTTCAGGTACATTTTGCACTCTATGGCCAAGACAATTACGTTTTTGAAAGGGAATTTATGTATTTTTAAATGTTTCATAGACGTTTTATAAATTTTTCTGTTCGGCGCTAAAGAAAAATTACAAAATGTGCCCTGATTTGAGATGGATTTTGCGTTGAATTTTGCCATGTGCTTAGCCGATGTCACTTGCGTGAACGGATCCACTATCCAGATAGTGTTTTCCGAATTGCTTTAAAGGATAAACTTTTTGGACTTTAAATAAAAATTTTCAAGAAACGGTTTCTCTGTCTATTGTTTTTAGTTTGTTCATTCATAAAATTAGCTCAAAACACGATCGTGACTACAACATCTAAGTTTATATTAATTTACGCTTTTAAAATGCTTCTCACATTCATTACAAGCATCACTTTTTGCGAAGATGTCAGGTTCAGGTTTTGGACACCTTCGATACGCAGCTAATGAATTTTATTCGAAAATATTTTTCACTGTTTATTCTAGACTTTTAACATAAGAATTTTAAAAGCCTATTTGCAGTATAAGTTTACTGTGCTGAGGGTCAACGAGGCATCGGTTTATGAAGTGACAACTTCAAGAAGTTGCGAGGCCGTCAATGGGTTTCATAATGTTACGTTTGGCCCGGGTGGTAAGGCAATAATATCCTGTTCAGTGTTTCGGTAATATTCCTGGTTTCAACCTTTGAAAGCTTTCTCGGCTTTCGGGAGTTTTTCCCCCGTTTGTCGGCAATTTTTTTAAGCGGGAGCGGGAACCTGAAGGAAAATTACGTCACGTTGTTTACGCAGTTTGATTGGTCAGTTATCTCTTCTTCTCGTTCCAAATATGGTACTTTCTAAAATGAATAATCACGAGCATCGGACAAAGCAAACATATGAGAGTTACACGTTTCAACCCCTTATGGGTTTCTGCTGGAACTTAACAAATTTATCTGGCTGGTGTTTATGTATTTTTTTTCGTTTTTAATACAGTAACAACATAGCAAGGGATGGTGCTAAGCAGCTAGCTCTGCTTTTAAAAGCTAATACGCCACTTGAGGTATTGAACCTTGCATACAACAGAATTGAAGATGATGGAGCTGTTGCTTTGGCCGAGGCTGTAGCTGCTTACAATACCAACCTGACCGCGTAAGTATCGCTCAATTTTATGAGTAGAACTGGTGATCGTGATGCAGTGCTCTGATGGCAGTGCGATTCTTTCTGGCAAGCATTTGCGCACGTACGAAGTTGTTCACACCCTTGGTTTTTCATGTAGTTGGCTAGCATAGTTAAATACAGGGGACCGAATATTTTTGCACATGCTCTTCAAAGCTTTACCAAGTTGAAATGCGATCCCATGCCAGTAGGGTAACGTTACGTGGTCAGACTGCGTAGCCTGAAACTAGCCATGTGGTCAGTTAGTCTTTTTGTCAGCCAGTCTTCACGGCCTTAGTCTGTCAGCTACCCGGCACTAGATTCCCTTCCCATCTTTTTTCCATTCACTCTCCAACCCCTTCACCCACCCACTCAGTCTAATAGTGTTAATTAGCCTTGTAGTCAGTTTGCCTGTCAGAAAAATGTCAGACGTACAGTCAGCATGTCTTACTGTTCCCGGTGTCTGTCTGTCTGTCAGCGACCATTCTCTTTCAATCAGTTAACTTGTCAGTCATACACTCCCACGAGTCTATCTGGGAGTGGCCAGTCAGTTTGTCAGTCAGTCAGTCATATACTGTCCCTGAAGTCAGTGCTTGTCTGTCAGCAACCGGAGTGTCAATCATTCAGTCAGTTGGTAAATCAAGCAGACAAAATAGTAATTATGACAAACTTCATATTTTTTATTCTTCTACTATGCTAAATCCAATCATTTTATTACTTCCTTTTGACTTCCAAGGTTGGTAATCTGCAGTAATAACATAGCTAGTGAAGGCTTATGTGCTGTTGCCAGAGCTATGAGGAGTAACGGCTCACTTCACGCTCTTTATATCTGGGGAAATAAACTAGAAGAACCAGCATGCAAGGTAGAGATCAAACAAACTTTATTTTTTAGGCGCAATATGAGGATCATTTTATTTTTCTGGGAAACTGCCCACCTACCCCTCCCCTAAGCCAACATTAGCACTTACTTCTCACTTAGGGCAAAATGTTGGCTTAGGGGTGGGGTGGGTGGGCAGTATCCTAGAAACCTAAATTGATCCCAATATGATTCCAAAAATGTGCTGAGTAGATGAAATGTGCAAATTCTAATGCAAAAGTTACCTGCGAACTTTCACGCATTATGCGTGAGTCTCACCCATCAAGGTTAATTTCTCACGCCTGATCCACAAATGCGGACGATTTGACCTTTAATACATAATTTTAATAAGCGAAGGTTTAGTTATACAGAAAGAAGTATAAAAATAATAACGCGGAAAAGACCGAACGACGTTTCAGTGTCATCTTGACTCTGTAATTTATAACGAAAACTCAGTTCAGTTTACCCGAAAAACATGCCAAACTTTTTGTCCTAACTGTATTATAGCAAGCTAAACTTTGGTAATGCTCAAAGGTCGTTGGGGGACATTTTCCGTCATTTTTGACATTGTTCCGAAGTCTGTGAAAAATCTTTGGAACATTTTTGGAAATCCCCGGGCGCTTTCCATTTAGGCAAAATTTCCGGTTTAAACGGTTTCAATGCAAATGCAACGCGCGGTTCGACCGGACATTTTCCGGAACAGGCGGGCGACCTTCCGAGGTATTCTTCTTTTTCCGTCCCAACCGGTTGGAACAGACATTCCTGTTCCTTTTGCGCAATTCTATTTCGACCAGCGGATGGGGCCTGTAATTTTTCCTTCCATTTGCTGGTGAGCGTTGTTCACGAACAATCACTTTTTTTCTCTTTTTCTTTTCTTATCTTTTCGTTCAAAATGGCATCTGCGCATGTACTCCGATGCAAGAGCGCTGGGAGGATTTCCACGCGTTATACTTCTCGTTTCTTGTGGCAAAAACAAAAGCAAGAATTTCGTTATGGCACATCAGCCAGAAGAGAAATTTCCAAGAAAAAAACTGTCAGCAAATGAATGAGAATGAGATGCAAACGAGCCTCTGTGGCTGGAAAACCTTTACATTTGACGCGGATTATCTCTAACGTGAAATTTTGGCCCGGTCATGACAAGACGAGAAACCTACGCATTCGCACTCTTCTTGAACCCTCCCGCCTAATTAGACCGCAAGCGGTCGTCCTCTTTCCTAGGAGTCAGGCGCAGCGAAAATCTACTGTGTTTCAAGAAAAATAAGAAACTGCTCACGGTCTTCCGCCTTATAAGTTAATATGATACTCATCTCCAGGTTTTACTGGGTAATATTTGAAACCAAGATAGCCGGTCGTAAGGGTAGGTGCTCGATCCCAACGATCTTACGGAAACGTTAGGGCCACTTGTACGAGAGAAAAAAAAGACGCGTCCTAACTAAGACGCAAACTGCACCGTTTATACGAGGACGTCTTGGACGAAAACAGCTAAATATAATAACAATTCCGTTATTTACCCTGGGCAGTATTTATAGCACTAATGCTAAGGGGGCCGAGCAAATGAATATAATTCAAATTGAACTTAACGGGGTTAAGATTCCGAACTGGCCGGAAGGAAATTAGCTGGCTATTCACAGGGGATAACCGAGGATTTGAACGGGACTACCGTGAACAAATCCAGAGCGGAACTTGAATTGCAAGTCCAGCGCTCTAACTACTCGGCCACGCTGCTCATATAAATGGTCGCGTCTTATTCTGTCCTTATTTCATTTGAATATTGTCCTTAGCAAAGGCAACCTAACATTGTAAGTTTATTTGTAAGTATATATAAAAAGCCTCTACTTACACCAGCAGGTAACACATTTGTCGAGGACGACTGTAATTTGCTTTTCTTTGCACAGTCCGCGGCGGGGCACGCGAAAATTTCCTCGCCAAATATTAACGCATGCGCAATATGTGCGCGTCTTGATTATTTTGATAAAGACGAGAAGGTCATTTATACGAAGTTTTTCTCGTCCTAGCTCCAATCAGCTCGTCTTCGCTAGGACGCGTCTTTTTTTTTCAGACGAAATGTGCCGTTTGTAGAGGAAGTCTTATTAAGATAAGCCTTACGTAAGCGCGTCCTATTTTTCCTCGTGTAATGGCCCTATTAAGGACTGTGAACAGTATATTTTATTGCGAATTCGAGCGAATGTCTATTTGTGTTTTCAGGCTTTTCAAGATCTGTTGAATGGCCCTGTTCCTCGTCTTGATCCGAGTGATACAGATGTGGAACCTTACGTTGTTGATGGAACCGTGTACTTAGCACGACTGTCAAGTCCTTTTTAGTCTTTTTCTTGGTTTAGTGTTCTTTGCTGTAGCTTTTAAACATGCAAATGTCACATTTGTTTGGTTTTGTAAAATATTAAATAGATATTTTGTACAAATTTAAATCCACATCTCGTAAACCATACAACTAACACGCAGGATTGGGAATAAGACTGCCTAAATCTAAATGTCTGATCTGCAAAGGGCAGTGCAGCCCATCCTCAGCAGGTATGTGCTGTGCTCGAGCTGTGTGCGTAAAAAACAGTGCAGTGAATTTGTGCCGGTAGAGGCAAAAGACAGAGTAAATGATTATGAAACTTGTGAGAGCGAAGAATGACTCCAGCGCCCGATAATTTTATGCACCAAACAGGAAGCCTAACTACATAAAAACTATGCGAAAACTTACATGTATACAGCTACAAAACACCAATAAAAAAGGCACAGCCTAATTTTCTACAAACCACAATCCTGGACAACTTAACAGCTTTTTATTTTAAGAGCGGATGTCAGTAAGTATCGACCAGAGGTCTACAAAAGTGAAAAATCGAAAATTCTCAAAAAAATTCCCAAATTAGCACTAGGTAAGCTGTTAACACAAATGTATTTTTTTCTTCGATCCGATTATTGTTTTAGACGTACGAGGGGGGAGGGGGGGTATTAGTTTCGCGGCTCTCGAACCGGGTTTTAGAGTCCTGTCAGGAAAACATCGTTTTAAGAATCAAATCAATTGTAATGCGAACAACAAAAGAAAACGTATTCAGAAAAATGCATAATTATAGACATTTCAAGGGGGTATTTACTCAGTTTGAACGAAAATGCAATATTTTGGAGATTTTTTATGATTTTCAATATTTTGAACTTCTCCGTTCAATCGAAAAATGGCAAATTTAAAAGCCCAAAATCGTCGACTGGTACCTCGATTTCAGTAAAGAGTCTTACACCACGTTAAAGAGCGGTATCTACTCTTTCAAAATCTATTTTCAAAACTATGGGTAACGTAAAAGATCATCTTTGAGGCCAAAAGTACAAGTAGTACTTTTCTGAAATTTGATCTTTCCTCGCTCAGCGGGTCAATGCTGAAAACTCGGAAAAATACTATAAGAAATCTGTTTGAGCAACAGTGGTTTAATGTTATCAGCTTTCAGAAACCAAAACGTTTTTATAACATCACAGGGGCCAGTACTATCCCTTATAGCGGAGCTCTGGCGCGCGAACCGCGCCTGCGGAGCACCATAGGTAAGAAAACGTGGTAAACTACTCATCCGAGAAAATTTGGTAATCACGTAACCGTACACCGACCAACCGACCGTCCGTCCGCACCACAGGCATACCAATGTT
>JBBMOI010000008.1:10905000-11047500 GCA_038088405.1 Porites divaricata | reverse complement strand
AAGGGAAGAAAATCGTATTGCAGGGTCGAACCCGGACCCCGAACCCGCACCTTTCGTATTCTTATCTCTCTCCCTTACCACTACATTAACACAACGAAATATTTGAGTGCATAAACTAACAAGCTGTTTTTCTTCACTGAGACATCAATAACAGGTGACCCTAGCCGTTCTCATAACTTTTAACGTAAATTCAACTTGAGCTTCAACGTCGGTTTAACATTTCATAGGTACTTGAACAATAAATGTAAAGTGCTACTGATCTGTATCTGTAAATAGCGCCGATAGAAACAATAAATTATTATAATAAAAAAAGAAAATAGGAGCCATCGAAAACTGCGAAATTGCTGGGTGGCAAAAACGTTAATGAGCCCACCATACAAGATTTGTAAAGTTTCGAGTTTTTCAAAGATGTAAATTAAGTAAATCGGGCTCAGATTTTTACAGATAACTGAAATTATTATGCTCTTTTAATATTCAAAGAATTTATTTTAACATCTTGTTTAGAGAATTAAAGGCACATGTTATCAGGCAAAAAAAAAAATTAAACAAAGATTCGCCTATATATAACTACAAGGTAGAGGGCCAGCGATGTTCACATGAGGATTACTGTACATGTAGCCAACAAAAACGTAAGGGCCATGATTAGCTGTGCTGGGCTTTGTTATTGGCTGGGGAGGGACTGCCATATCACGATCTATCACGGGCGTTTGACCTGGTTTGTGAGACCACAAGGCGACACCCTGAGCATTCAAGCGATTATCCATTCGATACCAATGAAAATCCCGTCCATCTGGAAGAGAAAATAGAAAAATAAGGGGCCGACCATTTGATTTTTGAGTGGTAGCGGGGTATGGGCGATTTCAGAAAAAAATTATCCTGCGGACTGATTTCGAGGGGAAAAAATCTTGCATGGAAAAACTTGGCAAAAAAAATCCTACACTGTAAAAAAATATCTTTCATGGCGTATAAAGCTGAAAAAAATAATCTTACACCGTTGTATGTCAGGAAAAAAAATTCTTACTATCACTAGAGGTTTGGGAAAAATATTCCTTCCCAAACCAAATCACTCATACCCCACCCCCTTCAAAAGTCAAATGGCTGACCCCTAAAGTGGTGCATACATGCGATCCTAAAGCAAAGATATGAGAAATATATCATTTAAGCACTGGATAATAATAATAATAATAATAATAATAATAATAATAACAAAAACATCAGCCATCAGCGTAACTGAAATAATGCAATGCTCATTAGTCTCAATTTGTCTATTTGTAGGCAAACTTTCTTGCAGTTAAATTCACGAGGGCCCCACTCAAATTCATTGTCGCTGTTACGTCCCCATAATTAACAATTATTGAATGAGGCTGCGTATCATCTGAAGAATTATGGAGTTTGAAGAGGGTGTACTTACAATACAACTCGAAATTTAAAACTCGATCAAACGGCTTCCAAATGGCTCAAGAAGCGAACAGACAATAATTCTTTGAACACAAACACAAGTTGAGTCATTTTTATTGCGTATTGAGTGTTTTGTTTATTTTCATACATTTTTTTTTTTTCATAAAATTCAATTCCAATTGAACTCCCATATAGAGTATAGGTCGCCTGTGGTGTGAGCGGAACACCTAAACGCAGGAATTTTAATTTTCAACCCGTAGAAAATCTTGTCATCCACACGAACTTTAAGGAGGACCAAAGTGAAGAATAATATTTTTCTTTTCATTTCTGATCTTAGATGTGGTCCTTTGGAATTCCATTTAGGAAACTGCCCTTGGTTGACTAATTTAGCTTGTTTCTGAATATTAGAACCGATAACGTATCTACATGAATCCAAAGACTTTTGTTTCTGGGCCATCGTAGTTAAATAAAAAATAAAACACAATAAACTGAACGTTTCGTATGCTAGTCAACATACATCTAAAGTGACCTTTACAGGCTATGAAGAGGCTTTACAAGGGGTCTGGAAATGAGACTACTTCACAGTTTTTGCGTCTTGCAAATCAGATTGTCATTGCAAGATAAAGGAAACATTGTTTATTCAAGGTCTCAAGCAGTCAGCAGTGACAGCTGATGCTGATCAGTTTTTTCACTACCGTTTCCGTCGTCTTTGCTTGGAGCTCCCAAAAAATAAAGTGCTACTGTCTGGCATGGCATCACTAACCTGGTCTTACAACGAGCGCAACCACGTGTCTGTTGTCGTTAGGCTGCACAGGAACCCCATTGGCGTCCAAATCTGCCGCTGGTACTTCAGTCAGGCCATCACGAAGGGCTTTAAAGTGAATTTTCTGGGCATAAGTAAGTTGCTGTGGGGGTTCTACTTTATTAAAACCTGGCTGTGCAAAGTTGTATGTTGGTCTGTTATTCGCATAGTTGTAACAATTGTTGCAGAGTTGTCGTCTTCGAGTTTGCCACTGACCGGGTGCGAAAGGGGGCGCGGCACGCTTAGCTCCGGAAACTGAGCTTAGAACAGGTTTTACCTTTCCTGAATTGATTTCTGATATAATTTCTTTGACAAAGATAGGAGCAAGCAAATCTTGAGGCATGGTTTGCATCAGTTGCAGCTGGAGCTGCACGGTTTCTGGTCCAACGAGCAGTCGAACTTGCTCAGTATTGGTATGCACTAGAAACCCTTTATAGCCAAGCCTGGCAGGCATCTCGCTGGGGTCATAGGAGCGGACGTTTTCGATTGAAATAGTGGATGATGCAATAGTCCATTCCGGATCTGGCCTGCCTGAAAACACTGCTAGAGTGACATTAGTGTGAAGCCCATTTACTGAAAAAGAAAAAAAAAAGAATAATTTCTGAAAATTATTTTCATGAACTGATAAAGCGTACAAAGCATTAACATCCGTATAAAATGACTGAAAAATACAATTCAATAAATTGGAAGCAATTAAGAATTTTCGTGACTATTCTGTTTCTCTCAATGCTCAGCCACTCTGTTTTGATACAACGTCCCGTGTTGAATTCCCGAGAGGGAATTCTAATACATTGAAGGGATGGTCAATCTCAAGTTCATTGAGCAAATTAGTTAACTATCCCTGGCTCCTTAGAGTTATTGCTAAACGCTCTAGCTGAATTTGAGGCTTTCCGCAGCTCAAACCTTTGGAATACGTTAGTCAATCTTGTCTTATCTCGTCAAACTGTTTTTTTTTTTTTTTCTAGTTCGAGCATCCGTCTATTGATAAACCGATGGTCATAACCAAGCCCGCTGTAGCAAGCAAACGTCTATTAGTATGTGTAATCAAATGGTGACGAGTGAAATTAGGGAATAATTTCACGCGCGTTTTGTCCAAATCCTTATAATTTCCCGAGCCTTTTAGGCTCGGGAAATTATAAGGATTTGGACAAAACGCAATTGCAATTATTCCCTAATTTCACGAGTATACCATTTGATTACGTATTAATATCATGGGTGACGAATTACGTTAGCAATCGAGGATTTTTCACTTGTTTATCCTGGATCGTATCGATCGATCGTGAACTCCACTCTCTCAAACCTTTAGAGTTGAAATTTGGCTCAAGTTTTCGGAGTTTTTCGACAACATACCTCTAAGAATCCTTTTTGATGTGCTCTTTCGTGTGTTCAAGTTTTCTAAAGCGTCTTTTTATGCCCTGACATCTTCATTCATGACATTTTAAAACTTCGTCGCCATCTTGTAACAGAGACGTACGGGAGGTTGCCATGGCAATTTTGTAATTTCACATGTGAAATTACAAATTAACGCTGAAATTTCGCGCCAAAATTAAGGAGTAATTCGTCACCTATGATATTAGGCCTGGTAAACTATATCCCAGCAACATGTAGCAAATGCTCAACAAAGATCTTACTCGATTCATGTAGAATCTTTCTCGAGTTCACCAAAATCGAGCAAACAAAAAAAAGGCTCTCACTGGCAGGGTGACAATTGGTCACTTTGAATTCATGACTTCATGGTTTTGTTTTCTGTCACTTAACCTATGGATTGTATCATTAACAATGATAATACATTTGATGAAATAATTCTAAATTAAGTGAAATGTTTTTTAATGCAAATTTTGAAAAAACCATAGCTGTCAAAGATTGGTTGCTCTGGTAAAGTAGATGGGGGGCTTTAAGATCCAACCGTGCGCGACGGCAACGAGAACATCGCTTAAAAAGTGAATTTGCGTTCTTTCAGTCTTTATCTCGATTACCCCTACCAACCGCTTTGTCAAATATAGACAAATCCTCCTAAAGTTGAATTCCAAGGGACCGTATCTATGTTCAGAAAGAGAAATAAAATTTCGTCGCTGCTTGTTTACGTCCACCCTCAATACGTACGTAGGGGTGTCTAGTTACAAAGAGTCGATATATTTACTAGGTGATTTTTAAAACTGCCTTGTTAACTTCCAGAGATTTTACAGCATGTGACGACAAAATTGATTGATTGAGCTGGTAGCAGTAGTGCAGTATCTTTCATACCTGGCTTTTGCTGAAGAACAGTCACAGTCACGAAGCAAAGTTGCACAATGTTTAGTATCATCATCTTGGAAAGGTCAGCGTCCTGGAGAAAAATCTACAGTAGCAGGAAAAGTGATAAACAGTAAATCAAAAACACAATTTTGGATAACAGAACCTCCATTAACCCTCGGACGTACACGCAAAGTCTTACCCCCACCGTGGTACAAGGGGGGGAGGGGGTTGATGGAGCCCCTGAGTTTTGGATATGTTGCAGTTTTTCGAAACGAGTTTACCTTCAGTGGAAAGCCTTTGGTTTTCTTAACAAGATGAGGTATATTTTATGGGTGGTGGCGCTGCTGGAGGCTTGTGATGTCACCAAACATGGTTGCCAACTTGGCCGCCATCTTGAATTTTATCAAGAATTAGCAATCACTTAAAAACCGGGAGAATTGATAACTTATTGTGCTTTTAAAACATGTAAAATAACACATACAAATAAGTACTTTGCATCGCGTTATCCACAAGCTTTCCTTTTATTGCTGAAAGAAATTGAAGCATGCATTTTCACTCAAAAATGGCTTGACCACCTGCTACTTATCACGTCATATCTCGTAACCGTAGGTATTGACCGTCACTAAAGTTAACTCAAAATGCGCGCGAGGGATAAACGAACAGCTACTGCAAACTTCATGTGCTGATGTTTCATCGTCTAGGAAATAAATCAGAAAACCTCATAGGGTAAAGGGCCTGTACGTCGAAGGGTTAAGAGCGATTTTAAAGCGGCCACCGAACCACCACACTTTGTCGGGCAGTGTGGCGCATCAGCGGGCTAAAGAGGTCGCTGAAATAAAAAATTAAAAAGTGATAATCAAACAGTCATACAAGATAGGCAGCCAATTAGAATCGCTAAGTTGCTGCAATGTTCCCGCCGCCTTTTTCTTGCATCGTTTGACAAAGAAATCGCGATGCCATTTTCATGCAAAGCTCAAATCATGGCCGAAAACACAGAAAATGGATAACAATTTCTAAGTTCCTAATCTCCTAAGCTAGAGGAAGAAGACCTACAAAAGTTAGAGAAGATTCTGATGTAAATAACGCCTGTAGCAGCTCCATAACAAGTCGGCGACGAAGTGTATGTTAAGGTTTGCAGCTTCAAGCCAAACGTACTCAGTTCAACCAATTATGCCAAACTGTTAGTTAAAAAATTGCACACATGTACATTTAATTTTAACACTTGCAACACTTAACACTTGTTCTTCTCGGAGCTCATTTTAACCCTCGCCTATCGACTCGGGCTAAATCAGTCTGAGACGTACCCAAAACCCATTTATGTTCGCGAACACCAATATAAACTATCATTGGCCAAATACAAACTATCACTGGCAAAACCAAATTTGATAAATATTGGGCCTAATTAAAAAGTCTTCTCAAAAATACTTTATTAAAATTTCTAAGACTGTCGGTTTTCTGATGTTCCAAAGACGGTGGAAACATTCGGATAAAGACATCTCGTCATTTGCTAAACTTTTAAGAAAAACGTCTTGTTTCAGTGTTATTTCTATTAATCCATCAGTGATTGTCTTTTATTGGCTAACTGCAGCTAAACAGTTTCCCAACCATTTGGCTGAAGTAAGCGGGAAAAATATTCTAGACGTAAAACTCAAATTAGAGTTGTTGAAGGAAAAAAGTCAGCTGCAATTAGCGATGGTCAACTTCAGGATAGGGGAGCTATTGTTAAATGGGCCATTGAGTCTAAAGACTCAAATGAAGTCACAGTTAAGTAGTTAGATATACGTTGGATACTCGAAAAAGTGTACAAAACTGGTACCAGTTTAAAGTCACATTTCAGTGAGCCGTTTCGGTCCTTAAATAGCACTTTCCTCTTTACGAATCACACAATAGAAGTGTTAAGGGATGAGAGAAATCTAAAAGATCTTTTCTAAAATAATGCAATTTTAACATCATAATATTTCCAAGCCATTAAACCAAAGAAAGGTCTCAACAAACGCCTATGACGTAGACTCAGAACTGTCTTTGTTATAATTCCATTTCATTATGATTTTCCGGTTTAGGCCAGTTTTTGTACTGAATTCATTACCTCATAGTGCTTTTTACCCAAACAAAAAATTCTCTTGTGAGTTATATAGAAGATAGTTTACCAAACAAATTTAATCCGGAAGCCCTAACCATAACAATGTTTTGGCGATTGTTTCAGCCTCGTGACATCATTAAAACTTGACTAGGGAGAAGTTTGTCCAATTTCTTCAAGTTTCAATTCATGTTCATCTTTGCCGTGCATCGATCCGTTGCAACAGACGACTGGAAACAGTTTTAATGCTTAAATCTTTTAAATACAACGAAAATCAGTGTAATTCTATTTTTGGAGTTTATTGATGTGAAGGCTCGTCCTTTAGACTTGGCTGTGTAAGCTGGTGTACTATTTTTCCTTTTAAAAAAATATGAGCACACCAGCTTCAGCGGGTTAGCCACTTTTAGCAATGTCCAAACACAATTTTCACATCTTATCCGATAAACAAATTTCACATATTGAACTTACTATAAACTTTTCAAACAAAAGACGTTCTAAAATAAACGACCAGCTACAACCGTAACAATATCATATAATCGCTTTTATTATAAAGATTGGCTCTACTATTGTTTGTTTGTTTTTGTTTGTTTTAATTTTTTACCGTGGAAATTTCCGTTTTCTAAATGCTAGATTCGGCGTGGCAGTATACCAGTTATACTGATATCAGATTCTTGTTCGCGCTTGGCGAGCGTAATACTATTCAGTTCGGGGGGCACAAGATTTGCGTAAGAATTGGTCAGGGTATTTAGCCGAGAACAACTTTTAATTCGCAACAAAATTTCAGGTACCGCTGTGTTAAGTGCAGTCAAGCAAAGATGACTGGTACTACTTCACTTTAATGTTCCAAAAACATGGTTTTTCCTTTTGCCAAATATCCCTTAATCCCCTCTATTTAATGTTGAGATATAAAAGAACAGTAGGGCACACAAACACTTAGGGCCTGTTTACAAGGAGAGAAGGTTACCCTTGTGCTAGAGTTACCTTAGCAAGCGGGTTAAACTTAGCTCTGGTTTACAAGCAAATTTCACAGGTAGGGTTAACCTATCATGTTTCGTCATGCGTGACATTCTTTGTAACGGTCCCAAATTTGAAATAATCTTGAAGTTCTCTATGGAAAACACTTTAAATTCACGAAAAACAGGGAAAATATTATCATCATCGATGGAACACAACTTTTTATTTTTCAGATGTTTATAATTAAGCTCAGAAATTGGATTATACCGTTCAAATTGCCACGATTGCTAGTCACGCATGATGGCGGAAAGTTGACCCGGGTAGGCGAGTTATCCCTAGCTGAGCGTTTACAAGGCAGGTAGGGAAACCCTCTTGCTAGGGTAACCCTAGCACTCAGGTAGAGTTACCCTAGCGCTAGGGTAACCCTACCCGCCTTGCAAACACGTCGTGTGAAAAAAGAAGAAATATGCGAGTGCTAGGGTAACCCTGGCACCAGGGTTACCCTCCCTCCTTGTAAACAGGGCCTTAGGGACAGTCATTTAAATGAAGTTTGGCCAGTGTTTAATACTACCGCGTTCTAAGCCATCCTAACTTTTCCTTACGCGTTTATCTAACACCATTTTTCGTTAACAGTTTCATTAAAGTTTATAACATGGACTAGAAAAGCATTTGTCTTCTTAAAATAACGCTCTAAATTAAAAGAAGAGATCTGGGGGTTCAAATATTTCCTAAACCGCGGTCTAAGTCAGATTTGTGTCGTTTGAATAACCAGGGAGGGGAGAGGGGGGACGGAGAAAGGAAAAGGTGTAAAAGGTAGCAACCTTTCCAACACTTTTGACGATGATTGTAGGTAGGTAACGTTATAAGAGCGTGTCACTCGGGTCGCAAAAAAGTTATTTTTGTGGATAACCACCAAATTTAAGTAAGGGGGAGATGAAATCTTTGCTGTAAGTTCACGCCCAACATCGAATGTAAATGGTTGCACATTGTCGATTGCCCTAATTAAGGTTTTCTTGTTCTTTGCCCCAACTATTTACGATTTTATCTTAATATCGTATTCAGAAATGCTTTATTTTCTTTCAAGTTAGAGAAAAGAGGAAAAATTCATGATCTTAAGTGTATGGCTTACAGTTTCTATAGATAAAGTGACAGATACAATATGTTAACTTTCGACTCTTTCCATCTTCGTTACGACGTTCATGTGGATTTTTAAGCCGCAGGATGCACGAAGTATTTGGTTTATCCCGGGTATTACTGGCTACGGATAAGCAAATCGCAAAATCAGCAATAGGGGAAGTTTTAGAGAGTGTTTTTAACATTTAGTAATGGTGTACATGACTTAAAACAGGGAAAGTGTTTTGTTGTTGTTTTTATACACCCTAGGGCACGCCTTAATTGTGTGATAAAGACTTGTGTTTTTATATAATGATATCAACATTTACCACTGAACACGCCAAAAGATTTCCATGTACCAAAAAGTATTAAGTAAAAGTAAATAAACAACCAAAATTCAAAATTCCGTCTCAGATTTCGTGAACATTCTTTAAGTTAGATTACTTAACAATACTTACTTTATAGGCCTGAAATTGACTTCAAAATCTTCTTGCACCTCTATAGTTTATTTCACCTCTACAAAGTAAGTTTCAATAACTGTTAGTATCTCTTTGTTAAATCGTAGGTTAAATGGTCAGGCCGGATTTTGTGACGTTAATTATTAATTACCATGAACGCGTGCCCTAATCATAAGCACTTAAGAACCAAAGTAAAACAATTCACGAATGAAATGCGACGAAATAAAAGAAAGTGTCCACTAGACGATATTTGTAGTTCATTAATAATCCATGCCCCATCAAAAGACTTTACACGAACAAATAATCACGATCGTACGATGGTTGTAAGACGTTATTCATGAAAAAGCCAAAACAAAAGTAACCGTCAACAGAACTAAAAGTTTATACTCCTCTCCAGTTCTGTTTAGCTTGTTTCCATTTGTTTGTTGGAGAAAAACTCGAAATTTCGTGATCTAATAGCTATATTACATAAATGCCACCTGTTGTAGAATACAATTATTAATTTAGTTTCTTTTTCAGTTCTATTTGACTCGAGATGAAAGAAACCGTTTGAAATCAGTGAAGGAAAAAACAAGGTTTATTAAGGGTGGATTTATCAACAGTTTTCGCCAATACCCTTGACGATAATCTTTTTAGCAGCTCATCAGCGCGGCGAAGTCTCCATTTGCCTTAGAAATTGGAAACATTTCGATGCGAATTGGTTATGACATCAGCGTACGCCCACCCGCCAGCCCGCTCGTACAGACTTTGGGGGGTAGGGAGGGGAGACTCCGTAAAGAAGAGAAAGGAAGTTCCAGAAATGCACCTTGCGACTGTCTTGGCGTAGAATTAACCAGCTTACGGGCATCCAGTAGATTCAATCCATTGAAAATCTAGACTGACGTTTCTTGTCTTTGACTTTCGACAAACACTTTCATAATTGAAAGTAAATTCAAAACAAAATTGTAGACTTCTCTGTAAACTAGATCATTAAGATCGTCACGAAGTGTTTCTTATGTTCCGGGCGGGATTGTTGATGTGCGACGACGACTCGAATAGGAGCCTCAAGACGACTTTATCCTTAACCAAGCGATGATCCAATGTTGGTGGAATAGGAAGGAACTTTAAATGTAGAAAAGAGAACGTCGGAGCAAGAGAGGAAACGGGAAATAGATCTATTGTCGGGCAGCCCAAACGGAGGAGAAGGGAGAAGGGTGGAACGAAGCATAAGAAACAGTTAAGAAGGCCAACCACGAGATGCATTACGAACATAAGTTCTTCGGATTCCACTGGCACTTGGAGTTCACTGAGCTCCAGTGAGTAACTCCTATTGTACATGCCCAAAAACCACAAAACAATAGACTTTTGTTCTAGGTGAAGCTGCCGAAGTCACACTTACCATTCTGTGCATAATCGTTAAATTTTCGGCTTGACAGACTTTTCATATTAGGAGGGGAGGGGTGTAGATTTGTTGCTTGCTCTGACGGGATTTTATTTCCACTGGGGCACTGGTGAAGTGTTTATCAAGTAAAACATTTGGGTGGTTTTTGTTTTCCCGACAGTCCTAATCATTGCTGCAGTTTCATGAATGAAACATTATCAGTACTTAAAATAAAGATAATGTGAACTGCGCAAATATAAATTTAAATGAAGAAGAGATTTTCGCCGTACGTTTTGGTGTTCTGTCATGAAAGTACCACTGAAGTGAATAGGTAAGAGCTTTGAATTTAGAACTGACATTTTTATTTGGCAAACAAAGCTGGTGTGTTGTTTACTTTACGGGATAATCAAGACAAAGCTTTTCAAAACGCAAGGTAGTATTAAGGAGTAATAAAACTGAAAAATAGTTGGTTACTTCAGGAAGAACCTTACATTACGTGTAAGTAACCGTTACAATAATTTGGCGGAATTTTTTTTCTCATAATACTTTTGTTGAGAAGCATTTTTGCAGGATCACCTCAATCTTTTAGGCCCTATTTTCAAAATATTCTGGTGAACTGTTCACCAGCGGGTGTAAAAACTACGAGAGGGAAGCAATTTGACAACGAAAATAGAGGATCAAGTCACATGAATGAGATACAAAATTTGCGTTGAGGTTTATATTAGCTTTCAAATGCTGAGTCGAAAATGGTCAAAGTTATCACTTACATTGATATTCTTTATTCAGGTCGTTGTTATATATGTCAATCATCTGACCATTTGAGATGCACCAGTTTTTCTACGTAAGGCGAAAAAAGGTTTTTGAAACAAATTAATGGCCGTCTATAACAGAAAAACCTTTAAAAAGTAAGTGCAAAAGTGCAAAGTAAGTTATGGGTGAAACGGACGGGAAAAAAGTCGTTTGAACCTCAAAAATTGTTCAAAGTGTTTTGAGTAGTAATGAACGTCATAGAGTAGGACTTTTTTTTTTGCTTATGCTTTGGCCATTTCGAAAGAAGAACGATGCAATAACGAAAAATCCGGTAACAACTGTAGATGCTAAGAAAATTCCTCCAATAACTGTTTTGGTTTTGTATTCGGTTTCCACCTTTCTATCAGCATGTACAATGGAGATTGATTTTCGGCCTGTTTACATGGGGATAAGGTAACCTTTATGTAATCTTAGTGCTTTGTCTAGAAAAATTGAATGTTTTCTTTGTAACATCCGTGACGGTGATGAAATCTTGAAGATCTCTATGAAAAGAAAGTCTTGAATAAACGGATATTCGGAAAGATGTGGAAATCTCGCTCAAAATTTCAAAAACTACATTCAACGTTTCAAGGCTTCATTGAGGATGCTTTTCATGCATGACGGATCAAGATGATGGATGACGGATCTTCCGTCATCCACATCCATGAAAGATGACGGATCTTCTGGCTAGGCAAGTGTCGCTAACAAATGCGTTTCCAAGCCAGGTAGGGTTAACTCAGCACCAGGGTAACCCTGGTAGCTCAGCTACGGTTACTCAGTGTTACCCCCGCCTACCCACCTCGTTAACGTGTCCTGTAGAAAAATGAAAAATTTATATACATTGATCTAGGGTAACCCCCAAATCACGGTTACTTGACGTCGAACTCCTTGACTGTTATTTGCAGCTTAATAAAATCCATTAATCTTGGACCGTTATTAATAAAGCTTCTAAGCTACTCGTTTAAAAAAATTTTGGTCAAGCACTGAAGCTGAAAAAGGTAGGGCCAACGGCTTTAAGCTGGCCAACAAGGTTCTTGGTTTCCCATCGGATTAGAGCGATTTTCGTATGACCTTGAAATGAAAACGCGTAAACAAAAAAAAAACAAAAAAAAAAACGGAAATAGAGCGATTTGATTGGTTTATCGAACGGATACAAACGCGCGTGGCTTTTGGTTGGTTAAGCGAACGCTCGGGTGAAAAAACTTCATGCCCAAGAACTTTCTAGAAATCAATCGATACTTCGCTTTGACGTCATACTGCAACACGATTGGCCAATCGAACAATGCCTTCACCATATTAGGGTTTTCTTTGGCGGGAAAACGAAGAGTCCATGTTTTGATCTTTTTACTTATTGGCTGATGAAACAAATAACGAACACTGTACCGAAACCATTTTTCAAGGTCATACGAAAATCGCTCTATGAGTCGATGTCTGTGTGAGCTTCTAATTTAGTTCAAGGCCGCTTTAGTCACTTAGGGGCACCTAGCCCAAAACGGTTTTTATTTAATTCCACCCAAATATGTTGAAACCTGCCCTTTAGGCTATCTGGAATACTTTTAAAATTATCAGGAAATGTGCTCTAAATGGCACCATAAAATGGGTATCTATTCAGTCATCCTAGGGAAACGTAAGCGTTTTCAAATTTACAAGGGTTTTAGTATCATTTTCACGAAAATTTTAGAGGCAGTTCAAAGCTCACTACGTTGTTGAGAATTTTTCTGATTCTTCTCTCGATCAAATCTTCGAATCTTCGTATCCGAAACGTTTGTTTCCGAAGAATGGCTAAACCTGGGGATAGAAATGTGACAAAAATTTACAAAAACTCGTGTCTAAATGCAAAATCTACAAATTATTAAAACCAAGATACCTACACCCATATTGTGACTCCAAAATGGCTTATACGTACATGGATAAGAAGACACCTAAAAGCCTTGGGGCCCCTTTTTTCTTGAAAGCCCCGATGATTAACGGCCCGGTAAAGCTGAATATTGCAACATTGTTCCATCTAACATGATAAAACTATCAGTTAATGAAACAAAGTGGACTTCTTTTCTAGCTAGGACCCGCGTTCTTTTTACTTCGTCGGAGCATGAAGTAAAGGATTCGCGACGCTCAGGAATGTATCAAAGTTACCATTTTTCGATTGGACAAGATTGGGCATGCAAAGTCTGAAGGTTTTCGGTTTTATTCGGCTATTTGACGAAGTGAGAGCCGAATTAGTTCGAGAAATCTCGAGATCACTTCGATTTCTTTGATTTATTCTTTATATTTTTCGAAGAAGAAAGAATTATTATTTTGGCTTCCCCGGCGTTTGAACCGACTCACCTGTGTGACCCGTCAGATCAGAGGAGACTCTAAGTTGAGGGATTAGTCGATTGCGCTACTGCGACCCAAGGTAGTTTGGGATATGAAAAATAGTTATGAAATGATACACTTGTTTCGGGACAAGATTGGGCGTGCAAGTTCGTGACTTTTCGGCTTGTTTCGGCTGTTTCACGAAATGAGACCGGACTAGTTCGTGACATCTTGAGATCACTTCGAGTTTAGTCTTCAATTTACTCGAGGAATAAATAGAGGATATTACGTGGCCGCAAAGAGACACGAAATTTCTCTTCGAGCGTTGAAAAACATTTCACGAGTGAGCCGTCCTTTCGAACTGTTTTATGATGAATTTAAAGTTACAAAATGCTGCACAAAGACATTTTGTCTTTGTTGAGTGTTACGTAGTAAAATTGCTTTCACGCGTTGCGTGACGTTCTCGAACGTTTTCTACGTTTTTGGATTATTCATGAATAGTTAATTAGGGTATGTTTACATTTCAGCATGTGTCAGCAGATTTGTATCAGTTATTGAAATCATAAAATATGTCGAAAAGCTACTACTATTCGCCTGTTTAGTATTTTCTAGAACCTTATGTCAAACGGTATACAAGGTCCAAGCGAGCTGGACTGCTGTGTTTAGTCAAGTGTGACGAAGGTCGATTTTCCATTTCTGTGTTTACAAGTTGGCGGAAGCCGTAAGATATCTGAAGTTCAAATGAGAGTTTGTTATTATTGACAGAGGCTGTTTAGTTTTACTTAAGTTAAAGTTAAGCTTCTGTTGGCGGATGCTGTGTTTTAAAGGTCTGTAAAGGCTATGTTCCTCTGGTATTAAACTTGCTTGTGTTAATCCGACATCCCTGCGTGCTGATAGTCAGTGAATAATTATCCTCAAAACATTCGAACTCGTAACATTGAGTTTTGGCCAATTCCATGCTCAACGTAATTGACTCCTTACCAATGCCTTACATATCTTTAATCAATACATGAGACTGCTATGCTTTTTTTGAAGCCTGATGTGACTAAGAAAAATAGAGAATTCTTTTTCCACTGTTTGTTTTGTTGGACTTGTCATTCACCGCCAGTAACCTCATATTTGACTTAGGTCTAAACGTTTAGACCCAAGTCAAATTTAGAAGGATTTGTATGGAGTCAGCAGAGCATAACTGGGCTAAAATCTCAGGGACAATTTGTCCCGAAATGCTAGTTTTTGGCAAGTAGGCCTCTTCGATGTTGCTCTTTTCAGAATATCCTGGCAAATCCCATAATTTCACAAATTAACATCTTACTCTTACCATATTTTATTTCTTACTCTTCCTCCGCATTTACAATTAATCAGTCCACAACCACGACGCCGAAGTGTACGCTCCGTAGCGTCTTATTCTTTATATTTCTATCTAAATATTTGATTTTGGGCCGTTAGGTTCGAGAAACGGGCCCCTGGCAGTGCCTGTCCTGAATTACTAGACTCTCCTTTCTCTTCTCTATTACAAATTGAAATGATTCGGCCTGGGACTATACGGTAGATTAAGTCTTTCTTGGTGGATGGAATCATTTTAAGGACCCTATGTATTAAATATACCCCCTTAACTTGGAAACTGTGTGATTTTAAAGTTAGAACACATGACCGATTACAGGAAAGGAAATAATAGAGACTTTAGAGCCATCTACATAAGACTCCTTTTTGAAGATATTTGGAGTAGCTGGTAAATCATTGGAGGTGTAGACCGCAAACAAAAGAGGTGCCAAAATGGAGCCTTGGGGTATTACATGTGTTAATGGCAGTGTCGTGAATGCCATTCGGCCATTCTTCACGATATCACAGTTTAAAGCAAAATAGGGTTTATTTCACAGCTCCAATCCTCACAGTACAATGGCTTGCTCACACACTACACAAAATCGTGACTTTCTTGAATCTATAAGCTTTAGCTTTTAATCCGATCTGTCAGCAAGTTCTCTGTCGCTCTGACAGACGAGTGAAACTATTAATAACAAAAACTAAAAGGAATAAAATCACGCCATCTCACAATCACACTTATTCTACACTCTTGCTTCATAACAGGCAGCGTTGATGAAGTAACAGTACCGATTCGCACATACTGTGATCGGTTAGATAGGTAACTTGCCAACCAGCTATATAGCGGAACGCGATGTTAGGCAGGGTGATCCACTCTCTCCTTACTTATTTATAATTGCTGTAGAAACTTTAGCAATTGCTATAAGGCAAAAAGGGTCAATTAAAGGAATTACAATAGGAACTGAGGAAACTAAGCTTTTACAGTTTGAAGACGATACAACTGCTGTGTTAGCTGACACAAGCTCGGCTGCAAGATTATTTGAACTACTTAACAAATTCGAAATTCTCTCTGGACTCAAGATTAACTGTTCAAAAACTGAAGGCATGTGGATTGGATCTAAGAGACATTATAAAGAAAAACCATTCGGTATTAAATGGCCGGACGAGCCAATAAAAGCTCTAGGTGTATATTTTACTTATGACCAAAAATTGCTTAAAGAAAAGAATTTTATAGAACGACTGGATTCAATTAAAAAACTTACTAATGTATGGTCCGCTAGAGGCCTGTACGGCAAGTTGACAATAATCAAATCTTTTCTTATCCCAAAGTACATTTACATTTGTTCGATCCTTCCAACTCCCAAGGAATTGCTAAAAGAACTGAATAAAATACTGTTTAAATTTCGCTGGAAAGGTGTAGATAAGGTAACAAGAGCTTCATTTATAAACGAATACGAAGAGGGAGGGCTAAGAATGGTTGATCTCGAGTGCATGGTTAAATCATTGAGATTAGCTTGGTTAAAACGTATCTTCAGTGGGACTAATGGAACTTGGAAAAGCTACCTACAACACATACTGAGCTGTGTTGGGGGGTTGTTCTTTTTTAACTGCAACTACAATATCTCGGAGTACACAATCCCTTCTCAATTTTATCAAGAACTTTTGTTACGGTGGTCGCAATTTCGTGAAACGTTTGCCACTAAGGAAGATTGGAATACGATAATCTGGAATAACAAAGAAATAAAAGTAGAAAACAAGCCGGTTTATTATAAACATTATGTTAATGCGAGAGTCATTTGCATTCAGGATCTTTTATTTAGTCTGAACAGTACTGATTCTCATAATCAACTGTCTAAAAAAATATGCAAAACAAATATTTTAGAATGGGCTGGCTTACGCAGGTCCATTCCTCTATCGTTAAGAAGTTATGACAGGTATCCTTCCATAAACTCTCCAACATTTGTGGTGGGTGACAATAATTTTGATGTTACGAAAGGGAAATCAAAGGATTACTACAACCTACTCATCAGAGAAAAAGCTAAACCGCCCAATATTATTCAAAAATTACAGAGTAACTTTCATTTTAGCAGCGACAATCTGAAGCAAATATTTAAGCTGCCACACTCTATCGTTGTCGAATCGTATGTTAAAGCCTTCCAGTACAAAGTAATTAACTCAATTCTTTACACAAACACAAAGTTATGTAAAACAGGTTTTAGAACAAATGATTTGTGTACTTTCTGTGACAATCAACCTGAATCATTAACCCATTTGTTCTATCACTGCTCACGCTCTAAACAGTTTTGGATTGAATTTGAACTATATTGGTGCCTTATTTCGAATCAACGAATTCGTCTCTGCTTGGAAAATGTGCTCTTTGGAATTTTGACGGAAAATGCTTGCCCTTCACTTCAATTGCTGAACTATTTTATAATTATTGGAAAAGTCTATTTGTGGGACTGTAGGAGCAAACAAATCCTTCCAAACATTTATGGATTTAGGGCCAAGATCAACGCTAAATATGAAGCAGAAGAAAAAATCAGCAACAAAGTATTCTTTAAAAGAAAGTGGATACTGACACCTTATTTAAGTTAACTGTATTATTTCCGTATTATTTTGCTTTACTCTGTTAATGTCTCTTGTTAAAGTGTCTTTTTTTTGGTTTTTGTAGTATTGTAAATGTAATTATTTAATGTGATTATCAATAAACGTATTTAAAAAAAAAAACAGCTATATAGCAGTGGCGAAGCACCCAGATGAGAGGTTTAATATTATATCGGGGATATCCGGATCCCCCTGGTCACAGGAAGCAAAGAGAAGCCGCGCTGCAAGAAGATGAACCAGTTGTGATCGAAAGAAGTCCCGTCTCAATTCACGTAGATCAACTGCGTGATCAAGAGGATAACCAAAAAGAACACGATAACAGAGAGACTGTAGAAGGTGAACAAGAACTTCCCAAATCGATGAAATTGGTCTCGGAAGCTGAATTGGTGGTAATAAGTAAAACACCAAACATTATCAGTAGGTTGATTAAAATGGAGAATCCAGGAACTCCAGAAAACGTGTCAAGTGCCCCACTATATGGTCATACTATTAGACCTTTAAATAAGAACGTAGCTGTTGATCACTGGCAGTTGCAATTTTAAACTATCTTTGCATCATTTCTATGAATTAATATTTTTATAGTCAAAGATGGTTAATATGAATCTAACTTGCGGATTTAAGCTAGCTTAATTTACTCCAGTGGTGTAAAATACTATTAGTCTAAGGCGGACTGAGTGACACTGCGGTATTTATAAATGGCACAGTGGGAATCCAGGAGAGGGGCCCGAGGCCCCCCCTTATTTTTAGACAAAACTGAGGCCGAAGGGGCGAAAATTTATTTTGAAGGTATTCTGTTTTGACGTTAATGCTAATTTTTCCCAATTAATGCGGACCATACATATCTTTATGACTAGTACATTTCAGTGTAAGTATTGTCAATGTTTTACATTCAAAAGATACGATAAATTCAAACTATAAATGTCCTAGTCATGGAGGTATGTATAGTATAGTACGCATTATTTTGGAAAAAATAGCATAAAGTCAAAACAGTGAATGTTGTAACGCAAATTTTTGACAGGTTCGTAGGGTAGGTTTGTCTTGAAATTTTAACGTGTTGCAATTAATAAATCAATCTCAAACAAAGTTTCAGACCTCATTATATATATTATGAAGATTATGAGAAGAGATTTTAAAAGAATTCGTTCTAGTCGTTTCAGATATAGAGTGTTTTCACATGACGTCACGGCGGCCATATTGGTGTCCCAAAACAATGAAACGGCGGCCATGTTGGTGTCCCAAACCAATCCTCTGGGAGTTGTACTCTTTTCTTATGCAAATGTTTTCTTTTGTTCTAATAAATTTGCATAGATGCTGGCCACGTGAGTGAAAACACTCTATACACCTATTTCAATTAAGGTTGCTCCCGTGAACCATGTTTCAAAGCCTGCAGTGCACTATGGTTAAAACCCTTATAGCAGGAAGTTTAGTCTTGTTCACGTTCATTGAAGTAATGGAGACCATTTGTGAAAAAGCGTTCAAGAGAGCTTTCAAGTCAAATGGCTGTTAAAATTCTTAAGCATGAGCGAGCTTAAGATGTTCATTTTTAAAATCTCATAGTAAAATATTGAAAGCCTCTTCTTTTAACAACATTGAATGAATATGGTTTTACCGCCTGTAAGCTGCGCTTGTTTTTGCATGGGCCAGAATGCTGGTTATTTCAATAAAGCAGATCAACGCTGTTCTTTTTTTAATTCAGTTTTAAGAAAATTGCCTTACAAATAGATAAACACGTAACGTTAAGTTGTTTATTGTTGTTCAACAAACGCCTTGAATTTGATGTTTTTGAACTCCATCCAAATTCCCACATGCACGAGCCAAGCAAAATCGTTGAAAATTTGCATATTACCACAGAGAAAAACCTAACCTTAAATCACTGTCTTAACTTATTAATTAAATAGCCAAGGACTCAGTGTTTTGAAATACATTGTCTTAACGTTCTGTTGACATAGTATAGAAGCGTCAGCAGCGTTTGCCTTCGAGGTTTCTAGGCACATTATTTACTAGACTTGCTACAACAATTCACCGCGGGCTATGAAACATGTATCATGCATCATTCTTCTCCGAAGCAACTTTAATTGAAATAGATGTATATATACAGTATACAAAAAAGCGCTAACAGTTCAAATTTTGAATGAAGTTGCACTTATACAGGTGGTGAGAAAACGGGTTGGTTCTCAAGATCGCAAGAACGAAAATACACCAAAATTTCCTAGCATTAAAATATTATATTAAGCAGCATTCTCACTCTATTTAAGAATAATTTGAGTCATTTATAACGTTTTTATTAATTAATCTATCACGGCTTTTGAAAATTTGAAAATTGAAGGTTTGAAATATATTTTCGTCTTATTCGAATTCAAACATACAGAATTTTTTACTTCTCACGGAGATTGTTTGCTAGTGTTTGATTTTTAGTAGCTGGTCAAGATCGCACAAAATTCTGCTTCTGTCAATTTCAAAGTTTTTTGTTTATTGCTGCCATAGTAATATAGATTTTACTTAAAACTATAATTTCAATCCATTGCCAATTACTGTTGAAAATTTCACATAGATCAGACAAGGAAAAAACCGATTGAAAAATATCGGTATAGCCTCTGAAAAACTGTATCGAAACACCTCAAACTCAACATATATATCTGCAGAAAAAAGGTGCGTCTCCTTGTGCTGGTAAACATTCCTGTACCAGCTCATGTCAAAGAAGAACGTTTGGAAAGCTTTTCTGATGTCACGTTCTATTGTGAACATGCCTGTTAACTGCCAATTATGTATTTAAGAAAAGCAAAAACGCTAATTTGTACGAAGTTTTTGATTTCAAAAAAACCATATAGACCCATGTGCCCATGTGCGTACTTGTAAAAATGGTCACTCTACGCCCCTGGGCAAGATACCATTTATGCCGAAATTCTACTGCGAAAATACGGCAATTCCTAATACTGAAGAACTCGACATACTTGGAGTCACAGTAGACGATAAAATAAAATAAGGCGCATATAGCAAATATCTGCAGAAAAGGGAGACTCCAGCAGGTTGCTGTGCTTAAGCGGAGGAAAAAAATCTCCCATTGGAAAGAAGAAAGTGTCTTTACCTCGCATTTATTATTCACCTACTGCTCAGAGACATTCGAATTCTGTAACAAAATTGCCACTTCAAAGCGAAAGAAAATTAATGGGCGTTCCTTCGTTTTGTCAAGCGCCCTACTATGAATTGGTAATGAAAATAGAATAGGTTTACCTTCACTTGTGAATGAACGCTTCGCTAAAATAGAATGTACAGTTTTCAATGTCATTAAGTAAAACAATGAAGAATCGCCAAAGATCATTAAAGATCTGATTGAAAATAGAAACACTAAAATTACGACGAATTCAAGGGAAATGATATTTTAATGCGGCTTATGGCCAACTCTTCAAAATGCAGCCTTAAATCGTGGCGGTTTACAGGCCCAAAACTATCAATGGAATGTAATACCCAATTCATATAGGACTAATCGATATTTCAAGGCTTTGGAAATAATATTGGAAAACTAGACTTGCCAGGTTTACTACTACTACTACTACTACTACTACCACTACCACTACCACTACCACTACCACTACCACTACCACTACCACTACCACTACCACTACCACTACCACTACCACTACCACTACCACTACCACTACCGCTACCGCTACCGCTACCACTGCTAAAATTTAGACTAAAAGCTTTTGCAATACTGTAATTCCTTTATGGTCATGCAAATAAAGCATTTGGTATTGTTGTTGTTGCTACTGCTACCGCTACCGCTACTGCTACTGCTACTGCTACTGCTATTGCTACTGCTACTACTACTACTACTACTACTGCTACTACTACCATAGAAACAGAACTACTACTACTTAAAAACCTTAGCGCTGTTAGCGCAAAGAACAAATCTACATTCCATATAGAACTCCAAAAGTTTTTCCCAAAGTACAAAGGATGTGAGATTGGGGACACAAGGGCTTAGGAACTAACCGACACTACCGTTGAAAATGCTGAAAATGTTGTCAGTGACATAACAGAAACAGAAACACCCAGTGCAGACAAAGGACACGGACACCGACGATAGTCCCGATATTTCAAGCACATTATCCTTTTGCGCTTGGATTATTAATGGCCTTTCTTCGAAATATCTCGGAAATAAGTTAGATAATCCTGATTTTTTTAGTGTTATTAATAACTCCGATTTTATATTATTAACAGAAATTGGCAACTGCTCTAATCTGGAAATTGCGGGATACAAATCTTTTTTTCAATGTCCCACCCCAAATCAGTCGGGGAGAGGTGGGCGTAACTCCGGAGGAATCGCTTTATTTTATAAGAACAAATTCCATAAAAACATTTCCATCACTAAAACAACTCAGCATTTTATTTGGTTTAAAATTGAGAATCGTTTTCTAAATTCAGTGAAGAATGTTTATGTCTGTGGTGTCTATATACCCCCCTATAACTCAAAATACTTCGATAACGAAATTTTTGATCAGCTAGAACAAGACATATTACGTTTTTCTTCGACAGGATCAATAATTCTCATGGGGGACTTTAACTCGAGAACCGGGAAATACTCTGATACGGTCTCAAAGGAGGGAAACAGTATAATTAGTAATGACCAGACGGAATCAGCTTTCCAGCCAACTCAAAGAAATAGTTTTGATAATGTTCTAAATAGCCATGGGAGACGGCTCTTGGAAATTTGTAAAACCTTAGACCTAAGAATAGTCAATGGCAGAGTTAATGGAGATACCCTGGGCAGATCCACTTTTCATGGAAAAAACGGGACGAGCGTTATTGATTATCTAATATGTGATCAGTGCACATTTCTCAGCGTTGCAAATTTTGTTGTTAAACAGCCATCTTATTTATCGGATCATAGTGCCATCGTGGCATGGCTCAATCTTAACGCTAGGCTAATTGGAGACGAAACGCACACTCCAAATAGTAGCAATAGATTATCAAAATTACCACGGCAATTTTGCTGGGAAGTTGACTCACATTTAAAATTCAAAAACGTACTGCGCAAGGAACCAATCCAAATTCTAATTAGACAATGTATGGAGAGCAACACCGAAGATGTGAATATCTCCTTAGAAAACGCTATAAAAATTCTAACTGAGACCTCTAAGCTATGTGCTCTGTGCTTCACAAACTTTAAGAAATCAGAGAACTTTGGTCTTCCACCAGCTTCAATAACTTTGCCAGCGCACTCTGCCCACCTTCCTCTCAAAAAAAGGGAAGTTTTCTGCTTAACTCCATTAAGGTTTTTTAGTGGTTTAAGTCGCTGACATAATCCGGACCCATACCCCAAAGGGTTCTATCTGCTATTTCAAGGTGTCTTGCAAACTCCAATAATGTTGACCCCGCACAATTCTTTAATGGTGGTAGGTTCTCCAACTTCTTCAGATGAGCTTTAGCAATTATGTGAGGTAGACCAAAGTTCTCCTTCAAAGTTTCCTTTGCAGTTTTGTAACCCTCTGACACTGGAAAGTTAACACAACCTTCGATTGCCTCTCGTGCTACACCCGTGCAATGTTGAATAAGGAGTTGCAGATTTCTAGAATTGTTCGTGCTGTCTTCCAGACAGGTTTCGAAGTTGTGTATGAACGATGCATAGTTAATCGGATCTCCATTAAAGTGCATGTATTCTAACTTTGGGGTATTCATGACTTGGCTCAAAGATTTAACTATTTGTTCCCTGGCATCAAACTCTGCTGGTGATTGCTTTACTGGGGCCTGAACTTCCTGGATTGAGGGCGACTGTTTGTATTCATGTTTTGTCCCCCACCAACCTCTGTAAGGTGAGCTCGCCAGTGGGTTTAATGTAGCATCTCCCTGCGGAGACGATCCGGGTTGCTCATTTCCCCCAACAATTGGTAACTTTGGTTCACGGCCTGGGGTAACTGGTAATGGAGGGTTTAGACCACGTGGAAATTCTTCAAGTTTAGGCTTAATATCTGAATGATACAAGACATCTTCCTTGCAATCTACATCCCTTAAGGCCTCCAAATCACACTGTTTTTTCTTTATCAAACGAGGTGTCTCATAGTCGATCGCGCTGCCCCCACTTTCAGAATCGAGAATACTAAAACTGACATAGGCCTTCTCAGCTTCCATTTCGGCCTCCATTAATTCCCGTGCGTGATTAAGTTCAGTTAACCTGAGTTGAAGCTCTTGCCTTTTCTTCAAATGTTCTACTTTAAGTTTTGTCAAAATCATTTTTTCTCTTCGAGCATCAAACCCACTATGAACCGAGTTACAGCTGATTTCAGTACTCACGGTTTTCGCGCCCTTTCTTTCACGTGACCTCATGCTTCCTTCAATGGTCTTTGATCTACAGGCAACGTGCATTTGTTTCACAATCTCGTCCAATTCCAATTTCTTTGCAAACTCTTCGTCGTACATGGTTTGGGCACCGTTCCTTTTAAATCCTGGCTCTGTTAATTCCATAAAACATTCATGGGTTTTCACAAACTTCCTCCATGTTTCTTCGTACACCGCCAACTTTACTTCTAAATCCTCTGACAATATATCTCCTCTTTCGATTTGCAAATTAGCAATTTCCTCACGCGTTTTCCTTAGCCTCCCGATTAATCCAGCTTTGGATCTCTTCAATTGCTCAGCCCTCTCAGCTCGATCCTCTCCTTCATTTCTCCTTGTCGAATACGTTCGTACTCGAGTTCCCTTTCGGGCGGCAGGACGTGAGCGAGTAGACATGTTTCACACAGAATCGACCAAACGAAGCTCAAGTTCGAAAACTGTTAGTTCGAGTCACGACAGACTCGAAGAATTTCAGCCAACTTTATTTTGAACGTCGAAAACGCACTACTTGCACAATGTGAATCTTGTATCAACTTGTAGATAACAATCGTACTCAAACGACAGCAAACGAAGACATTGGGCGCAGACCTCGTGGTCAGTTCGTAGAAACTTGCATGTGGTTTTCTAGCAAATTACAGAGGTAAATATCACTCGAAGTTATCATAACAATCCTCAAATGTAGGAAAAAGGCTAACTTACCGAACTAACAAATTACTCCTAAGGGGAGTCGGGAGCGACAACAATGCTATGTTTAAGTGGTTTTGAACTATATTCTCGTTGGATCCCCCCTGAGTTGATTTGTTGCTCATACCCAGGCTTGACTGGGTAACATTTGAAACCAAGATGGCCGCCCCTAAGGGTAGGTGCTCGATCCCAACGATCTTACGGAAAGATCGAAGACTGTGGACTTATTGCGCAATCTCTATTTGTGTTTTTAGGCTTTTCAAGATCTGTTGAATGGCCCTGTTCCTCGTCTTGATCCGAGTGATACAGATGTGGAACCTTACGTTGTTGATGGAACCGTGTACTTGGCAAGACTGTCAAGTCCTTTTTAGTCGTTTTTCGGTTTAGTTTACTGCTGTAGTTTATATACATGTAAATGTCACATTTGTCTGGGTTTGTAAAATATTGAAACAGTATTTTGTACAAATTAAAAAAAGATCAAACAACTAACACGCACGTTTATGACTGATAACAACATCCCAAACCAAATTCAAATTGAAGATTTATTTTAACCGACGTTCTTGGTACTTGAAATGAAATGCGTGGTACAAACAGTGTGGATACAAACAGCGTGGGTTGAAACTAAAACGGTAAAAGTGCAAAAATTACAAGTTTCCACTTAGGAAAATCAGAATAAAGAAGTGACAAAAACTGCAAAAAAGCGAGGACTGTGAAGTACACTTACATTGTTTCACCTCGGTTTATATGGTCGCTCGCGGGCCGATCCTTAGGAACTGTTCGCACTCCACATTGGTTGACCCTGATGTCATTTCTTGACAGTTTTGAGAACAGACAAGAAACTATTTGCAGGTATATTGCAAGTTTTATTAGCCATAATCCACTCTGATTATAACATTTCTGCTGATACCTCTATTCATGAATTATTTAGCTTTCTATATTGTAGCATTTTTTTTTCCTCAAGCAATATAGTGAAAGTCATGATTCTGTATTGCTTACGCAGGACACACAAAATTGCCATTTATGCGAATTGTGAGTGGATCTGAGATCATAAAAAAACCAAACTGATAAGCGCCATTGTTGGAAACCCTTGGATCTACGATTGGGTTTCCTCCGTTGTCAGTCTGTCTGACCCGTGTCTCACCAGGTTTGTGCGACCACTGCCCATTGTTATCCAGTCGATACCAGTGATGATCTCCACCGCGAAAAGGTGTAGCTAGAAAAGCGAAACAGCAATGCATTTTAGTAACAACAATCAGGCACTGGGTTTCAATTAGGACTCGCCCCATGTAAGTGAATCCAAGACTGGATTCCAATTACTGGATTCCGGATCTTATTCAGTGGGACTTGGATTCCGGATTTCAATTTTTAGTGGGATTCCGGATTCCTACAGATGTATTCCGGATTCCAAGGTCCAAGATTCCAGATTCCAATATCCGGACTCCTTCTCCTGGGGCGATAGGATGGAGAGGAAGTTTAATATATAGATTTTCCGGGGATTACTCCCTAAAATAGGCCATATACTTTAAATCCTCTATTAGGCTTCCCCTCTCAAATAAATCTTCTCTCTCTAATAAGCCCCTCCCCCCCCCCCCCCCCCCCCCACTTTCAGGGCAAGAAAGTTGATAAGCCCCCTCTCTTTAAAGCCCTCAACTGCATTCGAAGGTTATTTAACAATCAGTTGAGACAAAACTTATCTTGTTCAGCACTGGTATAGCCAGCCTACTTCACAGCCTTAATTCTGCAGCACGACTTATTACACGAAGTAGGAAGTATGATTACATTACGCCTATTTTAAAACAACTCCACTGGCTTGCAGTTAGTCAACGTCAATTTTACTAAGAGGCTGACACTAGAAATGTATACTGATGCAGTAAAAGGAGCCTCCCCGTATCGGCGATTAGAGGGGCATGCCCACCACCCCAAGATCTAATCACGTGATTTTCACATACCTGGCCTAACAACTAGTGCTACCAGGTGGCGCCATTGGTGATTTGGAGCTGCAGGCACTGGATCAGCTGGTGCTGGGTGCGGGTTGAGCTGAAGCAAGCCATCTCTTAGCGCGGCTGCTCTGAGAT
This sequence comes from Porites divaricata, assembly GCA_038088405.1. Taxonomy (NCBI): domain Eukaryota; kingdom Metazoa; phylum Cnidaria; class Anthozoa; order Scleractinia; family Poritidae; genus Porites; species Porites divaricata. Next base: position 11,021,003 of record JBBMOI010000008.1, on the reverse strand, counting down.
TTGCAGCGGTGTACGGATTGGCTATTGCCGCACCAACAGCATCGACGGTATACTGCTGTCCACTACCAAATCCAGGCTGGGCTCTGTTATCCGTTGCACGGCGATTCGCGTAGTTATAGCAGTTGTTGCACCTTTGTCTCCTGTAGGCAGGCTCCAATGCGTTCCACACAGCCGGATCATAAGGAGGTGCATAACGCTTTCCTCGTACTTCGAAAATTGAAGCTTTTTCAAAATTGATCTTTCCTGAGTTTATGTCGTCTTCAATTTCCTTTCGATCACCCTCTTTAAGCTGAACGCGCCTAAGCAACTCCAGTTGTAGTTTAGCACTTTTCGGTCCAACGAGAAGTCCTGCAATCTTGGTAATCTTATCCTCCACCAGTATTCCTCTGTAGCCAAGTCTAGCAGGCATTTGTGCAGGCAGGCCGAACCATCCATTGTCTCTGGCCTCAACCATTCGCGCTTTAAGTTCCTGGTTACCTTTGACAACAAACTGTGGATTATCGCGACCGGAAAAGAACGACACTACCACAGTAAACACTTCTGTAAAGAAATATGGAAAACATTACAATAAGGGCGGATTTCCACTGTCACGTAGTTTTTACGTGCGAACGAGCGTAAAATTTGCGTTCGCGAGTGAGAGAGAGACGATGTTTATTGTGGCCGCCCCTGCTTAGTACAGGTGGCCGCTTAATGGGAGGTTATTTCCCTATTCTTCGGCACAATTATTTCTTCTGGACTTTGATTACAAGCCGCTTAATAGGCAGCCGCGTTATGGAGTACAATTGCAATAAATTGATCGGCTTCGATATGATTGCTATGACGGTTGAAATCTGTATTTTTGACCGCGATCCTTCTCGCACTTTTAACGGAAGTAATGGGGGACGGTGGGGGTTGTGAGAGAACAGTATGGTTAAGGGCCTGTTTACATGGAGGTGGGGGACCGAAGGTAGGTGAAGTAACCCGCTTTGGTGGGGTAACCCTTAAGCCTCTTTCGTTTCAGAATCTTGTAACCTGGAAAGACTCTGGGTATAACTACCCCTTCCCCCCTTATTTCCTGAGGGGGGAACAGCTGTAAGTGTATTCATGCCTTTTGGCAAATGCTTGTAGTTGAGTTGCAGACTCAAATCCAGTCGCTATTTATGTGTTTTTGGGCCTCGTGCACCTCAGCCAGGCCCCAATCTTCTCTCACCCCAACAACGAAAAAAAAAAAAACGACTGGGTACTATTCTGTTATATTATGACTAAGGCCCGGTTCGGACGCCAAACTTTTTATGAGCCTAATTCTAATTAAGACCTACCTAAATAGTTTAGACATGCTGAGATGATTCAGAGGCCGATCTTGATTCCAGCCGAACTTAATTCAAAAGGAGAAAAATATTCATTTCGGTCAAACTGCTTGCACAATACTTTATGATAACTCATGCATTTGGTTCGGCACATGAAAAAGTCGGCGTCTGAATCAAAACCGTTCAAAAGTCGAAATTCTCGGCCGGACTAGGCGGGAACAGAACGGCTGAGGCGCGTTCCAAATTGAAACAGGCGCTCATAATAAATTCAGACGCCCGCCGAACTTTTTATGTACTTAATTCAAAGTATTAGTTTCGGCTCATGAAAAGTTCGGCGTCTGAACCGGACCTAAGGATTTCGAAGAACTTTATTACAGAAACCAACAAACCAAAGTTGGGCTCTTGCTGTTCAGCAGTGGAGACGATTTGCAGTAAAGCAACGATGAAGATGGTTAGATAGGCCAGCATCTCTGGAGACGTCTGCAACACCAACCATATATAAATAATCAGTGTGTAATCAACTTCCGAGGGGAATCATTGTCTACATCATTAGTATTCGGATAACGTAATCAGCCCGTGCCAGAGCTGCCGGAAACAATGACCTCCCATGGTCCCCACGGCAAAAGCTTTAGCTTGTTGCAGTTCTCTCCATGCGTGTAAACCGTGGTCGCCCCGTCAAATAGGAACATATTGACTTGGGTAGTTAGAGGGGCTTTAAATGCAATAAACGACAGAAATAAAACTGGAATTTAAATTGCTTTGCGAATTTTAAGAAACAGAAAATTACCGTTAAAAAGCATTTAAAACACCAAAATTGACCCTTCCACAGTCAAATTTTCTTATAGTGGGCCACTCGAACATAATTCATGGGTCGACCCAAATTAGATATGTCTGACTGAATTGATTTAAACGTGAATTGAAGGGATTAGGTGAGTACAATAAAAGATCGACTTTTGAACTGGGTTCAAGTTGAAAGAGGGTTTTTTTTATAAGATATCATTTACGGCAGAGAGATAGATAAAATAGCGGTTGTGTTTAAGATAGTAGCTGGGAGTTGAATTTGTATGGATAACCCCGAAAATCAAGTAAGGAAAAATATATTCAGTGTCGTATGAATATGCGCAACATGGAACACCTGTGTTCCACAAAATTGTCCTGACCATGTCGATCGTCTGAATCAATTGCGAGAAAAAGGAAAAAATTCATGATCCTAAATGTATGGCTTTTACAGTTTACACAGAAATGACATGCAAGTACAATATGTTCATTTTGATTCGTTCCGTTATCGATAAATTCATGTCGATTTCTAAGGCCCGTTTCAAACGTCGTGCTTCTGCCGTGCCGAACTAAATTGATCGAATTAAATTATTCGACTTTAGCACGGCAGTAGCTCGACTTGGTTTCAAACGTCGCGCTACTGCCGTGTCGAACATAAATACATTAGAATACATTTAATAGTTTGCTAAACCGTTTATTTTTGTTTTGTGTTTTCGGCAACAGCCGTTCTATTCGACTGAATTAAATTCGACGTCTGAAACCAAGTCGTGCTAGTGTCGTACTACAGTCGAGCTACAGTCGAGCCAGCTTAGCATGGCAGTAGCATGACGTTAGAAACAGGCCTAAGCGGCAGGATGAGTGAAATGTTTGGTTTATACCAGCTATTTCTAGCTAAAAACTAACTACAACGGAAAAACTAGCTACACGAACATGAAGGCAATTGCAGGAAGTATTGTTGGCACAAGCGTAATGATGCATTGACTTAAAACAGGGAAAGTTTATTTTTATTCGTCGCTTTCATATCCTTTGTGTAAACCCAGCCTTAACGGAACGTAACGGACTTATCGATAATAGTATCAGTATTTACCACTTAACAGGCATAACGTTTTTTCGTTTGCGGTTTTGAGTTTCTAAACTTCTTGTTTTAGTTATATTTCTAACAATACTTACATTCTAGGATGGAGGGCAGGCGATAGAACCCTTCACTTTGTTTTTACCTCTGCAAGGTAAAGTTAAATAATTCCATAAGTATTTCTTTGTTAAATTGTTGGTTAAACGGTACTGGGTCGTGAATAATTTATGATTACGAACGAGTGCCCTAATCAGAGGCACTTAAGCATCAAAGTGAAACAATTCACGAATGAAGTGCAACGAAATAGAAGAAAGTGTCCACAAGACGCAATATTTGCAGTTCATTAAAAGTGAATGCCTCATCAAAAGACACATCATGAACGGAAAATCATGGTCGCAAAGTTGTAAGAATTTATTTTTAAAAAAGCTAAAAACAAACCGTAAACAAAACTAAATGTGCATACTCCTTTCCGGTTCTGTCTCGTTTGTTTCCATCTGATTTGTTTGCAGGGGAGAAAATGTTGGAAGATTCGTGATCGAATCACTATGTTATTAAATGCTACCTTCTCTAGAGTACAATTAAGAGCGTGTCTCCGTAAGAGCCGACCAGTGATTTCGCATCAAACATTTGAGAAAAATTAATTTTTTGATCCTTTTTCTCACACTTAAAAGGTCACGTTTTTATCTGACTCAAGCATAGAAAAGGAACAGTTTTGAATTGGCAAAGTTCTGCTTGTTGAATCTGGAATCCTGTGGGTTTTATCCAACTAAGCGAATAGTTTTTAAAGCATTTGCCAGATTTGTTCGGATTTAGCAAGTGATCGCTAAGTATCGATAAGTGAGGCCCTCGAAAACTGTTACTCTAGAGCTGTTTGGAAGTGAGAATAAAAAGCTAGAAACCAAGAGCCATTATGGCTCTTGGAAGATATAATCGGGGTAGGCGTAATCAGCGCGTTTACACCAAAATCAGTTAAATGTGCTACTTTTAGAGCAAATTGCGCCACTCGCTCAACGTCGTAAACTCTCGCGCAGAGATACCTGCAATAATAAATAACGTTCGGCTCCTGCTTTGGATTTCGAGATACCGATCTACCTGCAACGTAGCCTCCGGTAAGAAGTCAGCGGCACAGACCTTTTATTTTACTCTTCAGGAATGGTTACCCACTCGTATGAAAATAAAAACAGCTGGGTCACTTGATCGAGAATTTCGTCAAAAAAAATGGAAATAGAAAACGTCTAGTGGACAGGCTAAGGCCGTGTTAGCTTCACTACACTGGACATGCCTGCGAAGTTGACTCGAGTTCAAGCTAGTTCAACCTTGAAGTTCGCATGCAACGATCTTTTAACTAAAGATACTCTCCATGCGTGGGGATTTTAAGGGAATCTTTATCATAACAAGTAAAGAGCAAAGCCATAAGTAGGGAAATCATGAAGTAGGGAGAAACACTCTACTACGTCTAGTGTCTCGTAGATGACTTTATGATGGGCAAAGCTGGGCGAACCGGGAAACTGCCCACCTACCCCTCCCCTAAGCTAACATCAACGCTTACTTCTCACTTAGCTAGGGTAAAATGTTGGCTTAGGGGAGGGGTAGGTGGGCAGTTTCCCGGTTTGCTCAGAATGATTCCTTTTTTGTTGGGCCAGTTCAACTAATTTTCCATGATATGGAGTCCAACGGAACTTGACGGTTTAATGTGCGAGCTTACCGACTCAGAGTTGCTTTGTCATTATTACTGGGTGTGGTCTTGTATGAGAATTAGGGCCTGTTTACATGGAGGTGGGGGACCCCAGATCGGTGGGGTAACATGTGGCGGGTCACTCCACCTATCATGTAAACATGATCAAATTAAAATGAGAGATTTTATGGACAGGCGGGTTACCCCGCCTAATCAGGTTACCTCACCTACCTGGTGTCCCCCACCTTCAAGTAAACAGGCCTTTAGTTGTTAATGTAGGAAAGATATGTTGACGCAAGAAGTATCGCACAGAGTAATTTCCATCCGAATCTGTTAACACAGCGTTAATAAAACATCCAACTTCAAAGTCGAGGAGTTATGTTTATCTTTGTTTTCTTATCGCTTTCTTTAAGGATGGCACGGCATATTTCACGACATTGGGCACCTGTGTTGTCCTTCATGGTATCACAGTTTGTACGAATACACAGTGTATTTAACTGTTTACCTCAAGCCACCTAAACATAACGCTTACTCTATCTTAAACCCTTTCCTAAATTTCAGTATAGGAGAACAAAAGTCGCAGAAAAGCGTAATTAAACTATTTATAGACTGCGTAAAGCACGACTGTATAGTGGTGACGTGAATTCAAGAAGCTCGTGGACAGTTTGCTACTCAGCAAAGCACGTATAAATATACGTAGATCTATAAATCATTGGTGAAAGAGCGATAAACAACACTCTCTATATATTGTTTCTTTGGTGAACGATCCGTCTTCAAAAAAAGTATAGTCTGTGCATGATATTTCAACGATACACCATTGTAATCCGTATTCTTAAACAGAACATCCTGGGGCCATCACTAGCCTGGGACCAGGCTCCGCAGATGGTCAAAAAGCCAAAAAAAAGGGGTTAAATAGGAAAAATATCGGCGAGCGAAGCGAGCCGAGCTGTATCCTTGGGAGAGGGAAAGGTCAGCGGATCACCAATGTGTACCGTTGTGAAATTGTCCATGCATATGTATCGTCCTAGCATATTCTTCGATTAGTGTCAGTAAATTTCATAAAAGCCAGTTTAGAATTATCAAAAGGCCGCATGAAGGAATGGTGATCCGTTGGTGATCCGTTACACTTGATAAATTCGTGTGTTACCACATTCGTAATTCAGTTAGGCCTAGGACAAGTTTCAAACATAATTAACTCGAAAACCACTAGAAAACTTTTAAATATACTCCACATGTGTTTATTCTTTCGCTCGGCATTAGGGCAGGAGCCGATCCTGATTATTGATCCTGATTTGGGGTAAAAAGAAGAAGAGTGGTGGTCTGGGGAGGGGGCCCTTCCCCACCTCCACACCCCACCGCTCGGCTTGATTCGCTCGCCGGTTTTTAGTGTTGCCGTTGTTTTTGGGCCTTCCCTCCAACCCCCAGCCCCCCCCCCCCCCCCCCCCACCACTGTGCGATATGTTTCAGGCTACTGTAAGTGAAATCCCGAAAAGAACCCGATAACACTGTAAAATTGGCCGAGCTGTCATTAATAACACACTGAGAGGACCAGACTCCCTTTGCCTGACACGCACTGTTACATCACTAACATCTCATTAGTTGTGCGCCATTCCACACTTTCACCAACACGCCCAATCAAGAAATGACAGGCAACATTCTTTCTATGGCGAATAAAGGCAAAATGGAGGGCGGATCTCCCGAAGGCTTTGCTTGTCCCACTCACCCTTCACTGGGACCGACATTTGCAGCAGGAGGAAGTCATCTGGCAAACGGATTTGGAATCATGAAGTCAAATTGGAAAGAACACCAAATTATCGCAAGAAGCTGGAGGCAATGACTCCTGCATAGGGTTATTGGCCTTATATCTACGCCAAATGATGCCACACATTCTCTCCCTGCGCGTAACAATTCTTTTTCTTACAATACAGAAATATGTTGTTCGTAGATCGCCTCATCACATAAAAAACATAATTCACTTGGATCTGGTTACTTGGATCGCATTTTATTAAGTTGCAAATAGGGGCCAGTTTACAAGGAGTTCAGTCCAGGTAAAGTCACCATGGTGTTAGAGTTACCTTAGATCTCGCTTATTTTTCATCAGGTTCTACAGGACGTGTTTGGGAGTCAGGTAGGCGGGGTAACACTAGAGTCTGAGCAACCGTAGCTGGGCCACCAACGTTACTCTCGAGCTAGGTTAACCCCACCTGCCTTGGAAACGCTTTGTTAGTGACGGTCGATCGTCCAGGACAACTTTGCCCCGTCTTGCTCCGTAGCATTGAAAGTTTAAATAAATTTCATTTTGGGGGGCGAAGTTTACACAACTGGACAATATGAGTTTTGTTTTCATCACTTTATTGAAGACTTCAAACTTTTTTTTATAGAGATGTTCAAGAGTCCATTATCTCGGATGTTATTAAGAAACATTCAAATGTTTTTGCTCCGGCGCTAAGATTACATAAAGGTTACCTTAACCCCTTGAAAACAGTACCCAAATCACTTTCAATCGATACATACTGACAAATAGAGCGATTTTCGTATGACCTTGAAAAAGGTTTCGGTAAGTGTTCGTTCTTTGTTTCATCAGCCAATGGATGAAAAGATCAAAACATGGCCTCTTTGTTTTCCCGCCAAAGAAACCCTAATATGGAGAAGGCATTGTTCGATTGGCCAATCGTGTTTTAGTATGACGTCAAAGCGAAGTGTCGGTTGATTTCTAGAAAGTTCTCGTGCATGAAGTTTTTTCACCTGAGCGTTCGCTTAACCAATGAAAAGCCAGACGCGTTTGTCTGTCCGTTCGATAAACCAATCAAATCGCTCTATTTCCGTTCGTTTCTCGTTTCTGTTTTGTTCGCGCGCTTTCATTTCAAGGTCATACGAAAATCGCTATAACAAGGCGTTTAGGGTGCGTTTAAAGTCATCACACTTTTTGTTAATACCTCTGCTAATGCTTTGGTTAATGTAAAATAATTTTGCCCTTTAGTAATTCGACATGTTTTATCAGGCAGTGAAGGTCACGAAGCCTATTCCTCATTTTCTTACGGCACAGGACATACATAATCACCCCAAATATGATTTGACATATGCAGGTTGAGTGTATCTGCGAGCATGAAACGAGCAAATTTATATAAACCTTTGTCACAACATCTTGGATCGAAGATTAGGTCCCCTTGGTTATCTGTCTGCTTTGCTTTGGTTTCACCAGGTTTGTGCGACCATAGGTTGTTGGAATCCAGTCGATACCAGTGGAAATCTCCATCATTGTTCACCCTATCTTCAATGGCGTAACAGAATTAGTATTAGTGACAACGGCGAAGATAACATGAACTTGTGATTCATTTAATTTGCTAGAAAGGAAAAAAAAAAACCGCAGGAGCCAAAACATTTAAGTTCAAACCGACTAAATGAACCACCACAAGATCTTCCCATGTCACACTTAGAGTAATGACGCCATCAGTCACGTGACTACTGCCAAATTACCTTTTTTGTTGCTGTGATAAGATTTTATTATCCCGAAACTAACAAATTGTATATTTAAGGTTTTGTTAGTGTGTGAGGCATTTAAAAACCGGCATTACAAATTTAAGGGGGCACTGAACATGAGCGAAAATGTCGGAAGACCAGGCCGAGGACTGGACCCGGAGTCGACGTTTCATCACAAGGCACCTGATAATGTTTTCATCGACCGAAAAAAGACATGACGTCATCAGTCACGTGACCAGAGCGTTTTGAATATTTCAGTTCGTATTTAAAGTACATCTTTACAAGCAATCTTTACTGACACAGTATTGCCTCTAGGTAATTTTGCCTCCATTTTCAGAGTAGAAACAAGCGAGAGTTGAGCTAGAGTTGCGTAAATTGACCGATATTGCAAGTTTAAATCGAAAAGGGGACTTACTTGAGAGAGTTTTGTAGAATTATTTTTCAACTAAACTGTTTTTTTTTTTTGTCCAAATAAAAGTTTAACGTTTGTAAAGAATAGGAACGGTTTGGCGGCACTATTGTTTTTGCTCTTTCCAGGGAGAGAGGTCATGTAGCAGCTCTTCTAACCCTAAAAGCCAAATGGTTTGCTATCCTAACCTAAAACAATGGAAATAAGGATAAACAATGTTGTGTTAATTTTTTCTCTGACCAATGAAAGGACACATTACGAGCAGCTGCTACAGTCTGTAGCCGATAAGTAGTATATAAATTCCTCAAACGGCTTTATATGGACCAAGCCTTAGAGGATCAGAGTATCTATGGTATTGTTTGTAAGCCGCGTGTAGCTACGATCAGTTCAAGTTTAATTCTACAAAGTAGCCGAAAAAGGCATTCTTGAAAACTGTCAATCATCATAGAGAGGTAATATACCTCTTTTTTGAACTTGCGTGTTATTTGTTTGTTGTTTTGGTTTCTGTTTTTCAGTAGGAACAATTAGTATCTCTCGTTGTAAATTCATTTTATTAATCGGCTTGTGTCACGACTTAAGAATCAAGTGTAATTATAGTTTATCAAATAGAGCAATCAATTTTCATCCTTTTGGTATATCCTAGAAGAGCCTGTTCTCTCAGAATATTGCACTGTTTTACCATGAGTGGGAATAAAATAAAAGCAAATACAATCGCCTCTCACTAAAGGGACAACCTTGAACTATAACTGAGTCGTGTAAATATGCCGCACAGAAGAAGGACGAAACAGCTAACCCTCACAGTAATTTTCTAGGAGTTATAATAACTCCTCTAGATCTAGTGGGGCTAATTTAACTCCTTACAGTGGAGTTATTTTTAGGGAGTTATTTAACTCCAAAAAGACCTAGAACTAGAAGTACAGAGAATGTGGCATATGAAAACCGTAGTGATCCCTGTGGCTCTTGGTGCGCTTGGTACAGTAAAGAAGGGGAGGTTAGAAAACATCAAGAAAGTATCAGAGACAGCTACTGTGACAGAGATTCAAAAGATCTGTACTGCGCGAATCCTCAGAAAGGTGCTTAGTGTATAAACAGAATGATTGACTTGAGTGACTGATGCTTCAGGTGCATGGTTTGCGCTCGGCTGATGCACAAAAAGAAAACCAGCAACGACTGTGATAGAAGAGACAATAATAATAATAATAACAACAACAACAATAGTTATAACAGTAATAGTGGTGAGTACTCCCGCCTGTCACACAGGAGAAAGGGGTTCAGTTCCCCGCAGGAGAACCAAACTTTATATACCTAGTTTAAAACCCTTTATTGATATTTATGGCTCGCAAATTGCGTGCTTGTTCAAAACAACCAAATCCTAACCTTCATTATCTCTATAAGAAATTTAGAAACAGGGTTGTTAAAGATCTGAAAGATATTAAATCCTCGTATTTTAATCAATACTTTTTCTTTAAATAAGTATAAGATGCAAACGTTGTGGTCTGGTATTAGGTAGATCTTAAACGTTTAGTAATTGTATAAAAACAGCTACATAACTTCCATTTCAAATTATAATAAGTCTGTTGACAACTCTCACTACATTACTAACATCTTTAATAACTCTTTTGCCAATGTTGGTAAGACTGACGGAAAAGGGAATCCCACGGGGGAGTCATAGCCCCTCATTCTTCCTTAGGGGTAACTACTCAGGATCTACATTTTTATCCCCTGTCACTTCGCATGAAATCTGGACTTTTATTGGTAAGATGGATGCTAACAAGTCTTCTGGCCCATACAGTGTACCTGTTACTATTTTGAAAACTATTAAGGACTATATATCTGAGCCTCTTGCATTTTTAGTCAATGACACCTTTGCTAGTGGTAGTTTTCCTGAGAAATTAAAATTAGCGAGGATTACTCCTGTTTTTAAGAAAGGCGCAAGATTTGACAAAGACAGTTATAGACCAATTTCTCTTCTTAGTTTCCAACTTTAGTAAGTTTTTGAAAGAGCTATGTACCATCGCCTCTACATTTATTTGGAAGAACTAAAAATACTTTATCCACTTCAGTTTGGTTTCAGAGAAAAATGTTCGACTACCCATGCTCTTATTTCTATCACTGAATCTATTCGCCAGTCCATTGATAATAATGAATTTGGTTGTGGTATATTTATAGATTTGAAAAAAGCGTTTGATACTGTTAATCATGAAATCCTAGTATTAACTAAGCTTAACCATTATGGAATATGAGGTGTTGTGCATGATTGGTTTTAATCTTACTTATCCCAAAGAGAACAATTTGTAAATGTTAACGGCCATAACTCGCTTTCCTTACAAGTCATTTGTGGTGTTCCACAAGGGATCTATTCTAGGACCCCTTTTATTCTTGTTATATGTAAGTGATTTGCCCAATACTTCTAGCCTACTAACATTTCATTTATTTTATGATGGTACTAATCTAATTTTTTTTTAACAAAAACCTTAGTCGCCTTAAAGCAACCCTAAATCATGAATTAATCTGTTGCCGAATAGATGAAATGTAATCGATTAGCGCTTAGTATCTCTAAAACTAATTTTATTCTTTTTCATTGCATTAAACTTAAACCTAATCAGTCATTAAGAATTAAAATTGACGATGCACTTATCAAACAAGTTAACTCTTCTAAGTACCTAGGCATAACATTTGATTCCAACTTAGCTTGGAAAAGTCTTATTCATGAGCTTTGTTTGAAACTATCAAAAAACAGTAGGTATCTTGTCAAAAGTGAGACATTTTGTTCACAACCATATCCTTGTCATGCTTTATTACTCTCTTATCTATCCTTTCCGCACTTACGGCGTCCATTTCTAGGGTTTAACCTTTCCCTCTTTTCTAACACAATTATTTATTATCCAGAAAAAAAAGCAATCCGAATAATATCTTTCTCTGTGGCAAAATCCCATTCTGAGCCTCTGTTCAAATCTCTCAACCTACTAAATGATGTCATTGAATCACAGATACATTTTTTTGTTTATCAGTGGTCACACAGACTGTTACCCCGGCCCCTGTTTCAAATCTACTTCTTCTTTTCATTCCCATTCAACGAGACAATCATGTAATAGCGTAAAGGCAACAAACTCGCTCGCCTTGCTTGTCTTGACATCCCCAATGTGAACCCAACATTGGCCATTGGGAGAGTTGCAAAGCATTTATAGAGAGACAAGGAAGTTGATCAGTGAGAATAGTGGGAGACACCCTCTTAGCTCCACTGCAGTGCTGTATCTTCCAAGAGATAAAAGGTATAGTCGTGGACTCAAGTTCTGTAGATCAAGAGTACAAATTAATTAAGGCCAAGATGGCTATTAAGCTGTATGAGAATCCAGATCCAATGACGAGAAGTTTGCGAATACTCGAAGAGAGAGTATGTGAGAAGAGATTCTCCTCATTTGTGAAAGACGTTCACAGGTTTGCGAAGGAATGGGGGACTGGGCTGAGTTTGGCCACTCGGCGATCCATCATTTAGCTCGCAGCAAGTGGGCTTTTATAGCTTGTGCTCTGAGTAAAAGTAGCATATTTTGCCAGTAGCACTGCTCGTTTTTTGGCCAAATAGGCTCTGACTGGATTTGCAAAAATATTGCTATAGAAATCTCCCTCATATACCTTCTGACTGAGTGTTGTAGTGGAGCATGTTTTTCTTTATTTTTGTTTTAATTTTTTATTAAATTTGTACCGAATATTTTTTGAATAGGCTGTAGTGTTTAGACTTTGATGAGTTTCTCACTGGTATTAATCTACCACCCCCTCCCCCCGAAAAAAAGTTTTTCATGCATACCTTCCCATAATTCTCTCTGTATGTCAGTTTGAAATCAGTGCGCATTTTAGCCTGAACTCGGCTCTCATAGTAGGTTGTCTTAGAGCTCTTTTGGCTGCCTTGAGCAAAGTTTTCCGCAAGACATCATTAAGCCTTATGAAGGAACAATTCACAAGTTTGGCAAAGTCTGCTGCGTCCAATATCTTCTGGTATTTCTTCTCATTTCGGGCTGCACGGGTGAAAGACTGATCCGGCTGTGCTTGAGACGGAAAGATTGGATATTGCGAGCTTTGCTGTTTGCATTTAACAATTCTTTGGCCTCAGAAAGTAGGTTCTAGGGTTGAAGTCTTTTCGGCGAGATGGAATATCATGCTGGTTTCTGACCATACCAAATATTTGGTAAAAAATTGTTTTGAGGGCCGGGTCTCCATGTCTCCTTTTCAACCTCTGGTTTACGGCCGGGATCTTGAATAAATCGACTGTGTCGTTGAGCTCGTGTTACCACAAAACTTTGTGCCAAGCATAAAAACGCTTCGTGAGTGTTTAGTGTAGGTGATTTTGCCTTAGAAAGTCTATTATGTCTTCAAAGATTGTGGATTTTAAAATCTAGTGTTTTCGGCAGAGACTTAGCTATGGGCCTCGTGGTTTGACTGACTAAAAAGTTATACTTTCCCGACGTTTCAAACTCGTTGTTTATTTCATCGCAAAATCCTGTTACTTCTGCGAGAAAAAAATTACTCTTTGTTGCCAGCAATAAAGCTGTGATTGGTGAGCTTTTCATTCAACTTAGATGTCAAATTGTTAAAATCAGCGCTTGAAATTTCTTTAGCCACGTTTTAGCAAATCCAGTAAGAGGCTCTTTGCATGACTTGATCACGTGATCAACTTTCGATAAACACGAAATACAGTTCATTTTTGAAAAATTTTGATAGCACAAGCGGAAAGAGCATATTAATATTAGAATTTTCAGCCGTATGTCTCAAAAGTAGCGATTGCAGCGGCCGCCAAAAGTTGGAAGCATTTGTATGAGAAAAACAATTTTTGCCATCCAGTCGCGCTTGCATGGTTTTCTAGACAAATCCTTGTAATTTCGAAATTTTTAAAACGCTAATGAAATATTTTCTTAAGCATTACAGGGCTCAAATCTCCTTTTAATTCATAACAGGCAATTTGAGCTCTTAAATGCGTGAGGGAAAGATTTAACAACAATTTAAAATTTAAACCAAACTCTAGATCTAGTCCTTAAGCCAGAACATCAAAGAAGCCCAAGTACCTACCCATTCACACAATTCATTAGCTCCTGAAAAATTCAGTTTCCTATATAGAAGCCATCTTTCCTTTTCACGCGCTAACAGGCTGTGATACGATCTCCTTCTTTGCTGGGCATAGCAAGGAAACAGGAACAGGAACAGGAAGGCATTTGCTCATCACAAAAATGCTATTAGAAAGTCTGGGAGATGGAGACCTGGATGACACGACTGTGAAGTCCGTAGAAAACTTCTTTTTTTCTCTTTGCGGTGTACAATGCAGAGGGCGGTGATGAAACACGTGCAACGTTGTTTGCTCGGTGCAGATCCCCAGAGTTACTTCCCCCAACAAGTGATGCAGCACAATGGCATATCGCTAGGGCGAACTCACACTCACTTTCAAGCAATGTTATGGAGACAAGCCCACAAAACAAACCATACCCTCCCACTTCCAGCAGAAACCATGGGATGGACTAAATCTGTTGATGGAAAGCTGGTGCCTAAGCTAATGACTCTTGCCTTGGAACCCGAAAGCTGAACCGAGATGATTACCTGTGGCTGCAAATCTGGAGGTAGTAGGATGTAGGTGCAGCTGCCGAATACAGGAACATGCAAATGTAGAAACACTGAAGATTTCAATTGCACAAATGATGTTGATGGATATGTCATTGCAAACCAAGGAGAGCAAATGGTATAGTTTAGAAAAAAGCGTTTAGCATCTCTCAGTAATTTTGTATTCTTGTTTTATAATTGTCTTTGGACTAACAACATTTTATTTATTTCTATCCTGTAGGAAGAGGATGTCATATGCTTACAATATCAATTAGGTCTTGGATGTGTTTCAGCCATCAGAGGCATCTGAAATGGCTGCTATGAATCTACTTTTATGACCTTCTTTCTTACAGTTATATTGCATGCATCCGGGATGGTTAAGGCGTGAAAGTTAAAAGTAGTTTTAAGAAAATGCAGTTTTTGTTAATCATTTCAAGGATTTTGCAAACTTCCAAAAATTCAATAATTGCAGATAAAGTAAGATTTCTGCAATATAGATCGCGCACGTTAATACTGTAAATATCCTAGGAAATAGCCGAAAAATTAAATTTCTGTAGCTGCTGTGACTATCGGAGCGAATTGCTGGATTGGTAATGTTGTTTCTTTCTTGACTGTGCCGTTAAATTTGCCTAAATGCTGAATAGCCTACAACCTCGTTTTCAATGGTCACGTGGCCAGAAAAATCTTGGGATTTTCAGACGGTTTCTGCAAGGCCTGTAAGTAATAAGTTTTATCAGTCACCTGTTCATCTGGCCCCAGTTGTTCGAAAGGTGGATAGCGCTATCCACTGGATAGCGCAATTGGATGTCGTAATACTTATCCTCTGGATAGCGATTTATCCGGTGGATAGCGCTATCCAGCTTTCGAACAACCGGGGCCTGGACAAATGTTAACCGTTTGAGAGTACTCTGAATCCTCGTACAACATGCAGCCTCGTTTTCATGTCATAATGTAATAATGTTACCAAGGTCTAAATGGTCGAACCAAGCTTGGTTAACAAAATTTTTGTGTTCAGCACATAATTTTCATCGGGGGGGTACTCCCTTATATAAGCTATTTAGGTATGTGCCGCCCCATCGGGTAGGGATTTTGCGTCGTTTTTGTTTGTTTGAAAACGGCTGTATACACTTTGCCCAAATTGGTCTGGAATCGGGTATGGTTTTCGGGGGAACCACTGGAGTGTATGAACGTATTTATCGTTTCAATTCCAAATGAGGTAAGAAAGAGAAATATGCATGTTCCAAATGGATCGGATTTGATGAGTTTGTTTGTTTGCGCTCTAATCTACGTAATGACCTAAGGGTCAACTCTGAAAACGGGTATGGATTTTAGAGGTCTGGTCTGAAAACGGGTGCGGAAAATTACATTTTTGGTCTGAAAATCGGGTCAGGATTTGGAGATCCGGGCGGCACACTCCCATCAAGAATTCGCAGGAGTACCCTCCTCGAGATTTTTATCTAGAAAAGTGTGTTTACCAACTTCTCCTCTAATTTGCCGACAGAAGTTTTCTTTTGTGAAAGTTACCTCAGTCTATAAGTGAAATTTGTCAAATTATCACGTGAAATGGGACCATGAATTCCTTTGCAATCGCTCCAAAACTTCGCTTGAGCATAGACCGAAGATTTTGCCTTCCTTGAAAACGCCAGTAAAAAACATCGAGCCATGGGATATGGTATTGACCGTACTTCTTCCTTTGGGAATTGCTTCAAATTTTTCAGTCGTTTCAGTTCTTTATTTCTGTTCGTCAGGAGTCAAGTTGCTGTTCGGTAATGAGGCTGATTGCAAAGTAGAGGTCACTCTACTTCTGATGTTATCCTTGGTCGATTCTGATAGCTCGTGTTGACGAGACAGAACGGCCTCAACGCTAGATAAACAGCCTACTGAGGCTATTGGACAACTGACAATTTGACTAACAATAGATGACTGTTTAACTGTGACAATAGACGGATCGAAACGCACTAATGATATCACGAGTCTTCATAGCCAATAACATCACGGCTTAACTAACAGACGACCAATATCATCACGACTTAATTGACCAATCAGGGCAATAACAAGAGTATAATACCATCAATACAACGTGATACAACTCACTTTGACCCTGAAGAAGACTACCGCACAGGTTGTCGAAACGTCAGTCACTGTCAACAACAGTCATGTTGAGGACTACGTTCACCCTGACGATCATGCTCAACCCTACTTATGAGTGGGTTCAAACCGTTCACAATAATGATAATAATAATATTAAAAAAAATAATAAATAATAATAATAGTAATAATAATAATTAACAATATTAATGAGAGTAATAAGAATAATGATAATACAATACTATACAAACTTTCCACTGGTGTTCTATGATAGAATGTGGCGCGCCCTCTTTCACATACCTGGCTTAACAACTAGTGCTACCAGGTGGCGCCTCGCGTCAACTGGAATTCTAGGTACTGCATCATATGGTGTTGGGTGCGGGTTGAGTTGAGTCAACCCATCGAGTTCCGCAGCTCTTATGAGATTTTCAGCGGTGTGCGGATTGAGTATAAGTGCACCCGTAAAAATGTGTCTTGTATAGATCCCTCCACCACCCAATCCAGGCTGGGCTCTGTTATCTGTTGGAATCATAGTCGCGTAGTTATAGCAGTTATTGCACCTTTGTCTCCTGTAGGTAGCGCCGTCATCTTCATTCCATTGAGCAGGATTAAAATGAGGTGCATAACGCTTTCCTCTTATTTTTTCAAAATCGATCGTTTCTCCCCTTATGGTGTTAATAATTTCTTTCAAATCACCTGACTTGAACTTCATCTTTTCAGGAATGTTTCCGAGCAATTCTATTTGTAGTTTAGTACTTTTGGGTCCAACAAGAAGCCCTGGAATCTTAGTAATCTTATCCTCCACCAATATTCCTCTGTAGCCAAGTCTAGCAGGCATCTGTGCAGGAAGACCAATCTTTCCTGCTTTTCTGGCATTGACCATAAGCTCAGTAAGCGTCCTGTTATATTTGACTACCCACTCTGGATTATTGCGGCCAGAAAAGAAAGACACTAACACAGTAAATATTTCTGTGAAGAAACATGATATGAAAACAAAAACTAAATGAGGACGATATTGTCATGTTATTGTCGCTCTTATGTTCACTTTCACTGTAAATTGCGTTAAAAATCAACTTGAACTTTTTATTTAATATTTAATTCTACTGCTTATGACACCATATGACATGACATAGCATGCCAAACGGTACATATTCTCTACTACATTGCAGTGCATCGGACTATATTTCGATCATTACACGTTTCTGGGAAACCGCCTACCTACCCCTCCCCTGAGCCAACATTAACACTTACTTCTCACTTAAGGCAAAACGTTGACTTAGGGAGGGTTAGGTGGGCAGTTAATGATCCACTTTTCTTTACGTTACATTTACTTTTACATCACTTATAGTATTGTGATCGTCACGATGGTTCTGATATCCAGATTATTTACCGGCGATGCCTCTCCCCGCACTCTTAACCGTTTAAAGATCTTGGAAATCTTGCAACTTTGATATTGGGGAGGGGTGTGGTTAAACATATAAGGTCTGATTTATAACCGAGAGAAAATATGGGTCATGTAGCAACTGAGCAAAGAGAAGTCAGCAATGGTGCGTTTCACTGACCCCAAACAATGCTATTGTCATTGTTTCCTGCGACCAACAAAAATATGAAAGTACGAACTATTTCTGCACTATATTAATGTCTTTTTGCAGTGGTTGTAGCTGAAGCTCAATTTTGACCAAATCAACGAGGCCTTAGTAGAACATATCAAAGCGTGTAATTGACAAACCGTATTTGGACTCTGGCATGCGCAGTCCACAGCAGATTTGCAATGAAGCAACGCTGATGAAGGTTAAGTAGGCCAACATCTCTGGAGAAGTCTGCAACACAAGCAATAAATTAGTCTCTTTTAAATTGCGGCTTTGTTGTCGAGATGTGAGTAAAATGTTTTAACCAGCATCGCCCACAAGAAAAAAAAAGCATGAAACTAAAAAAGAAGAAAAACAGAGAAGACACGTAGAACTACACAACATAATTGCCTATCCGTTTCCTGTCTTGCACGAGGGAAACAAGAGAAAAAGAGGAAAAGTTTTGTATGCATGCTAGAGAATTACTATGTGATTATGGAAGCCGCCTATCACTCTTTTGATGATGTTAAATTGAATGAAAATAGTGTTAAAGTTTGAGTGAGAACATAACTCCCAGTTCTAGTCTGCAAGTTCTAGAAAGTTACCCCATGTACTGTTGCTAGCCTTTACCAATCTCAACCCTCAGCAGGACTTTTAACAGCCTATATCTAAGAGAAATTCCCCATCTTATCTTAAATTACCTACAATTGAACCCACAGGACAGCAGCCATGGGTACAAAGATGGCCGTTACTTTCCATGTAACTTTGTTAGTATCTTCATTGCCAGGATAAACATGCAAATATTAAGACAGAGTTGCATGTAACCGCTTTTATGTAATAGATGTATTGGCGATGTGTAGTAGTCTCCCTATGGAACACAAGTTTAGGCGAAATAGAGAGCTTTGTAGAAGAGGCAAATAACTTCCTCTGCACGGCTAAGATGTCAGAAAATGAGAGATCCCTTTTTTAGACACAAAACTAAGTGATATCTTCACAGAAACCTTTCAGTACACGAACTTCTACTTATGTCACCCACCAGGCGTAAAGAAAGGCTTAGTTAATTAAAGAAGAAGCCCTTAGACTTCTGAGGACTAATTCGTCTCAAACTACTGTTGAGGAAAATCTTCAAAAATTTCGAATCGCGTTTAAAGGCTACCCTGTCACTATTGCGAGAAAGTACCTCTTTGAATTTAGTAGTATAGGTGGGACCGTTTACTCCGGTTTTGTGCGGGGGAATCTCATTATCTTGAGGGGGAATACATTAACACCGATGACGTCATAATCGTTTGTCTTTATCTCATGAATAAGATGTGCAGGAATCTCCTAAAGATGAGGTCATATGCTATTTTTAGTTGGTTTAGGCTTTTCAGTTATTATAAGGTCGATAAACGTCTTCGTTTTCGATTGGTTTGTTAGTAAATAAGAAACGTTTTTATTACTTAATTCACAGTGTCTGAGGAGTAAAGTCAAACTTGTCTGTGACTTAAAATCACTGAGACGTACCGTAATTATGCAAGTCCCATTTCCTGCTGGTGTGATTGTCCTAGTTACGGTTCTCTTAATGAGGGCAAAGGCGAACTAGCTCTTTTTAGCACGAAAGACAATGCTTTACCTACCTATCTCCCTTTTCATTTTTATTTTCCTCCTCCTCCACAATTTTATTAATTTTCCACCTAAATTTTTTTATTCCCTCCTCCACAATTTTATTATTTTCCCTCGTGCGTCCTCCTAATTTCTATTTTTTCCCTCCTCCTTCTCCTCTAGCCTGAATTTCATCCGATTACTTCGAGTCGTTATTACTCCCTCAGTAACGTCTGAATCGACCGGCCGTTAATGCCGTCCAGTGACGTCACTACTCTTTGACCTTTGCTTTAATTCATGCAAAAAGTAAAACACGGTTTTCAAGTGGCAAACCGAGAAATCTTGTTAGTGAAACTTAGGATGAAAAACCATTTTGACAAAGTAATTATCTCGAAGGTTTGACGCTAATGAGACTGTTTTAACCAATCGGATTAGACTTACGTCAGCATTCGATTTGCACTAAGTAGCTGGTTTCGTGGCTGATATAAACATGGGTGTAACACTGATTTAGAGGAGCATTGTAAAATAGGAGTTGAGCTAACTTTGTGACATTAGACTGAAGAATAAAAAGGAGCCAATTGAACAAAATAATCGTCTGTTTGTTGTGAGAACCAGCTGCTAGTTCCCCAGAAAGGTTCTTCAACAAAAGGGTAAAAAGAAGACTGAAAAAGGGTATCTGTTACGTTACTTCCATTCTTTTTCAATGGAAGTATTTAAAAGACAAGCTTTAAACTTAAATCTTACCTTCTTCAAAACTTATCGAAATCCTCTGGTTGGTCCTTTGTAGCCAGAGACGTCCGAATGAACATTTTGTTGTCGGAAAAACTTTTAAGCCAAACAGTTTATTTATTATTTATCGTTTCTAAATGAAAAACATTTATCTCGCCAAGAAACCATCTAATGCATTTCATTTTATCACTAGGGAAAGTCCATAAGAGGTTGTTTTAAATGCATGCCTGAGTAATTATTAATGACAATTTTCATGGACTAGTAGAACTTATTTCCCTTTTTGAGTTGTTCATTTCGAAAAGACCCTGTAACAACTGTAACCCTAAGGACACTGACGTCGTATGTCTCTCGGGTGGAGAGAAGCGACGACCGGAAATAAATCAGCCATATGCATTATTTCGTTATGGTCATTGCGCTATGAATCTGATGAAAGGGGTTAAAGGCTTCGCACTTAAACGGTCACTAGCACTTTGTTCTGGTGTCACCTATTTTCGGATTTTAATGAATTATTGAAGTAACAAAGTGAACGACTAAGGCTACGTGCAAACGGGCGCAACAACTCCCAACAATGTTGGGAGTTGTTAGCCAACAATGTTGCGTCCGTTTGCAGGGGGCTAAAAGTATGACCGGTTTCAAACAACACGCAAACAACATCCAACAACATGCAACAGGGTGTGCAAACGGACGCGACATGTAACATCCAACAATGTTGCGTCCGTTTGCACGCAGCCTAACAGACTAAGCTGATGAGATTTGGCCGGATAATGAAACCGCCAAATCGCATACCTCACCGATCGTCCGTAGGATACAACTGATCAAGAAAAAAATCGGGAAAATAGGTGGTTTTTATTTCTAGGACGCGCCCCAGACTGCTGCGATAGCCTGTGATCATTCCAGACACAAGAAGAATAACTTCAGAGTCGAGCACGTCGAATATTTGATTCTCCTTACTCCATTACCTCCAGTACAAATTGAAATGATTCGGCCTAAAACTGTGTCAAGTCTTTCTTGGTTGGAAAACAGTACAAATTTCTGATTGTCCGTGGTTTTTCCGACATGTGCAAATCAGTTTGGTACCCGTTAACCGAAGAACCACTTTAATTTGCCATTTCCGACCTAATAGCCCCTCTCGAGTTACGAATCACATAATAGAGCAATTTAGAATCACGTTTACAGCTTTAAAAGTGTAAACGCGGGTGTAAACGTCCGACTCAGCTGACAAATTAGCATGTTAGAGAATGAAGATGGAGTAGGATAAAAATCCTTAGCTAATTATAAGGAAGGACAAAACTGAAAACTAACAGAAATAAGCTACTTATAATATATAACAAATACAATATAGGTCTTGGAGACTTTACGAGAACGCCGAAAAAGACATATTCAGTGTTCGGCATTTTAAGGTTAAAACCATATCGTTAAAAGATAAAAATCGAAAGAGAAAGTTCAAAAGAATGCTCAGTTTTCTTTTTGAGGAGGAAAGGAAGCTTTTAATACTGAAAAAATTGAGCTACATATATTTGAATCAGTAAGATGCAAAAAGTCAAATCAAAGCCAAGAGTCAATTGAATGGCAAAGTTATCCCTCAAAAAAGCTCAAAGCAAATCCAGCAGCAAACAGCTACAAAATAAAGCCATCAGTGACTTACATGCAAGAGTCTTCCCGGAATTCCAGCACAAAAAAGCAGTAACTTCAGTGTGCCGACCATATTCCCGCGCAAAACCGAAAAACAAAGCCAAGAGTGAATTGCACGCGATCGTATTCCTTGCGCAAAACTTCAATCTATAGACAACAGCAGCATGTAACACCCAGTGCCATCTGACGGAATTTCGACTTTTTTGTCTCCAACTGGCATTCTCTTATGCAATTTGAGCTATCAAAAGCAGTTGGAGTCAGCTTTTATTTTGGTTTAAATGTTTATTTATCGCCCCATTTAAGAGAATCCAGAACACTCTTGGATTCTGGATTCCACGCTGTGGATTCCGGATTCCAAAAAGCGCTGGATTCCAATTTTTTACTGTTTTAATGCTTTTCTTTGCATTTCGTTTTCGTGTTCGAATCTTGCTATATTGAAAGACGTTGTTACAATGCATAACAAGTTTGTTTTCTTTTACGATTTATAAATTACGGGTTGAATGTATTACAGTGCCTTAAGGGTTTATGGTATAATAAGGAGGGAGACATTGGGGGACTGTCAACACCGCAACATCGCGAAAACTGAAAATAACAAACACCGCATCACGGCAAAAAAACGTGACGAAACACTGATATCGCAATTTTAAATTTTGTCCTTCACTTAATCTAATCAAAATCTCCATATAATTAAGGATTGAGGATCTCGGAGCTGGTTAGCGATTAGTAGAGAGTGAGACTGACCTAAAGACTTTATTTTTTACTTACTCTATTTTTAAGAACTCTATTTTCAGTCATGCAGATAGAAAAATGCTTAATTAACAGAAACAAAAGAACTCTTGCAAATCATTTCTAAATATATTCACGTTTATTCATTTGATTGCTGCATAACAAAGTATAAATGGGAAAAGGTACAGTCATTGCCAGGGAAAATTGAGCTGCAATTTGCAAGAAAACGCGGTAACAAAGTTCGCGTGTAGCTCCAAATCAATTTTTCCTATCTATGCCATATCATAAACCAGCGCAGGTTAATCAAGTCTTTTGCTATCCACTAATAAAATATAATAGAAGGTTCATTTTGCTCGTATATCGTTACATTCGTATACGTAGTTTTCCTTGTCCTATCCGAACGCCTGGAACAGGCTACGTCGAGACATGTTTGCAAATTCTTTTGGAACATTAAAACAGTATTTGAAGTCATAGAATAAATATATTGAACAAAACGTTAACAGCCTCCAATCGCTAATCACCTCCAAACTGCCCTGAAGAAAAGCTTGGTTTCTTAACATGTATTTGGACATTGTTTTTCGTTCTTGTTGGAATCATTGTCATAGCGCAAAAAAACTAAATTCGGTTACCGCTCTTTTGTAAAACTTTCATTTATAAAGACACATGTACACATGTACAGTAAGCTGTAGAACACGCGCATTAGATATCACTTCTTAACTGAATTGCTTTCACACTTTCTCGTATGACACATAAGACACGAATTTTAGCCAAATACAATAAAATACACTTCTCCTAAGACGGGATAAGCATATATACTCAGTAAAAGATTGACAATCAAAAAGAGCACTACAGAAGATTAAATTGGACTCCAAGCTGCCAAAAGTGTTGTCCCGGTCAGCGCGGCCCTAAAGTGACTAAAGTTGTGTGTCACACAGTTGTCTAAGAATGATGACATATGGCTCAAAATAAATTTCGGACAGTGGCCGAACTACGTTGATCGACGAAATAAATTTTTACGCTGTCACGTCTCGAAGTTTTTGACTGGCCAAAATATAGAAAAAAGTTAACTCTGGACAGTCTGCAAGCCCAAAACTATCAGTTATTTGGTGTAGTCGCTACTGAACCATTTAAGGTGGCTGAACACAGTTTTGGCAGTTTGTGAGTATATGTCATTTGCCAAATCAAGGCAAGAGAAAGATTGCAGCTCACAAGCTAAAACTTGGCAAGTAAAAAATATACTGATGAAAGAGTTTGACTGACAAGTCAAATGTGACGTTTTCGTGGTTTCCATGGCAACATGAACGATTGAATACAACCTGTGACTTGCTTGCCACCACGTTCAGTACAGTTCACAGACCGACACAAACGAAAAATCATGCAGCTTTGCCTTTGGCACGTTTACATCTATCGCAGTCAGCTAAAAATTGGCATGATTTCACAACACAGTATTGAAGGCACGTTTCTCTCAGTCCTTTCTTTGTGCTTGTGCTTTCCCATAACGTCATTTTTGAAAAAAAAAAAACGCAGAAAAGAAAAAATCCAACAAACAACAAACTACAAACTGGTCTGATCGATGAGGTGGCGAGATTTCACTCGAATGCCGGGGATGAGTGAAAAAGGCACCCACCGCGTCCTTGCACGTGATTACTTTAGTGACAGCTGATTGGTACGGTTCTGACAGTTCCTGGCTTATTTTTCAAATAAAGATTATCGAAACCATGAAATTGGTCTCAGCGAAACTACTAGGACCAAATTAGGCACTAGGAGACTGTGAATTTCTTTTTTTTCTTTTTAGGTAAACTGTTGAACGTAGACGTTTATTTTCAATTGCGAACCAAGAAAAGGTTCACCGCAGGTGCACCTTTTCCAGTCCTATGCCAGGTCCAAAAGCTTGGTGCATAAAATCGCTTTTGATTTTTTAAAGTTCAGCGAAGCAAGTGAATAACAGAGAATCAAACATAGCCAGAGGTTGAAGTTATTCGTAACAATTCAATTTATACCTTAAAAAGGCTGCGCTATGTTCCCTTGAAAACCCCCAAATTTTGTAATCCTGCCAGCCGCTCCTAAGCATGCAACGGTGACCTCGACCTTTTGTATGGAGCTCGTGAACAATTGTTTTGACACCAGATATGCTGATATTATGTCGTCACATTCAGGTCTTTACCCTGGGGAGGCTTTCCATAGATGGTTTTTCTTTCGAGCGAGTAGCTCAATGTAATCTGGAGTAGATCTTTAGTAAGTTGGATTCCCGATTCCGATCTTTAGTAGGATTCCGGATTCTTATTGCTGGATTCCGGATTCCAGAAGCAAAAAATTCCTGGATTCCGGAATCCGGATTCCCTTACATGGGGCTATATTTGGGTATTTGCATTATAAAAGTCTGTTTCCTCGGAGGGTCATCAACTTGTAATCTTTGTTCTCATTGAGTCCTAGAACGACTAATTACTAAAAGTAAGTAATGGTAACAGGACTGAGTGGAGTCCAATTCGGTCTGTAATCATACGAGTGATTAACTACATCGGACGACCGCGTAGTGGGAGTCTGATTTGCTTAATAACGAGTATGACTACAGACCGAATTGGACGACACGTAGTTCTGTTACCAATTAGTCATAACTTTAACAAAATCAAATTGCATCAAAACACAAGAAATTCGACAGCTTGTTTTGCTAGCATTGAAAAAAAAAAAAAAGCCATTTAAGCGGGCGCTTGATGGCGCGTACTGTCCAATTAAACTGTCCAATTAAGGCTGAAATCAGGGTAGTTGATAGCCAATCAGATTTGACAATTTTGTTATATAATAGTTATGATTAAGAAAAAAATCATGGTACGATTTTCAATTATATATTTTGGCGGACGGGCAGAAGTTTGTTTTCTTAGCTAGTTTTTGGCAAAGAAAATTGTGAGATAGCCTGTTTGCAAGCTTTGTGGTCACAAAATAAATTCAATTATAAATTCAATTAAGACCACTGGAATCCGAAGCAGTTTTAACAAGGGTTATTTACTTTGTATAAGTAGACATTCGCTTCCTTTTTCCCGACAAAACAATTATCTAGCCGATTTTTTGAAAACCAACCTAACGAAATTTGCAGTCGTTTGAGTGAAAAGTCGTCAAAAGAAAGAACGAGGAGAAGAAAAAAAGTAATGGTTGCACTATTAGTTTTTATAATAGCTACATTTTGGCTGAAAAAAACTGTAGGACGCAAAACGTCCATTTGGCGATGACGTTTTCAAAAATCCGGCCAGATATATAGCCTTTTAAAAAAGGCTTTACACTTTTAGAGGAAAAGGACAATTAGCATGGGTCGAAAATTTGACTGGTACCAGGAAAATAGCCATTTGAATTATTTCGTTATGGTCATTACGCTATGAATCTGGTGATAAAGGCGTCACTAGCGCTTTGATCTGGCATCATCTGTGTTCGGATTCGAATGAATTATTGAGGTAATTGAGCGAACGAGCTAGCCTGAATTTCATCCGATTACTTCGAGTCGTTATTACTCCCTCAGTAACGTCTGAATCGACCGGCCGTTAATGCCGTCCAGTGACGTCACTACTCTTTGACCTTTGCTTTAATTCATGCAAAAAGTAAAACACGGTTTTCAAGTGGCAAACCGAGAAATATCGTTTGGAAATGTCTGCGTGATACAGAATTGCTTTATCTTTTTCGATCGTAATTCATGTTTAACGTTCAAACTATCAACTGCACAACTCTGAACCGGTTGTACTGAATTCTATAATCAAACTCTGTCGCAATCACGCAATGAAATAAACACACACACGGAACACTTAGTTCAAAAACACATTCAATTTGATTTGCTTTAATTGAAAAGAAGCTATTTGGTCCTTAACGAAGAAAACAAAACAAGGAAACAAGAAAGAAAAGCTAACAGAATCATTACACTAGACGGTAAAAATAGCAAGAAGGTCTAATTATAACATGCAGATCTCAGAAAACTTCGCTTAAACAAAATCACCGGTCGCCAAAACCACAAAGCGGCTCTAAATGAAAAACCTACCGACTCTTCGGAACGATTCTTGATTCACAGTTCAATTTAGCATTTCAGTTTCGAAGACAAGGGCAATTTTGCTGTTTAAGATAAAGATTAAGCTTATGGAAATGTTTGAACTACACGAAAGAATGCCAGGGATGCGATCCGTTGAATATCAAGCGACAATCCCGCTAAAATTTTTCATAATTATACATAATTTATGCGAATGTTTAGACAATCAACCAATCAAAATCACTACCCGGTTTTCGGGTAGTGAGTGACGTCACTGGACGGCATTAACGGCCGGTCGATTCAGACGTTGTTGAGAGGAGAAAACGACTCGAAGCAATCGGATGAATTTCAGGCTACGAACGAGCAACAGATTAAGCTGATGAGATATGGCCGGATAGGGGAAAATAATTCAATTGTAAATTGAAATGATTCGGCCGAAAAATGTCTTATTACGTCTTTCTTGATTGGAAAACGGTAAAAATTTCTTTTTGTCTGTGATTTTTCCGCCACGTGAAAATCAGTTTGGTACCAGTTCACAGAACCACGTTTATTTGCCATTTCCATCCTAAGGGCCCTTCTCACGTTACGAATCGCATAATGGTGTGATTACGGGTAAGTGCTAACGACTGCTTCAACCCACAAATTAGCATGTTAGAAATGAAGATGGAGTAGTAAAAAAATCTTTCAGCTAATTATAGGGAAAGACAAAGCCGAAAACTAACAGATATAAGCTACTTATAATTTAAAAATTAAAATACAAGACTATCTCTATGAAAAAAACAAAAAACAAAAAACAAAAACGAAACATACCAAGAACGCCGTGTAAGACATAACCATACATTAGGAGGCAGTGATAACCACTTCTGCATTTGAAATTTGTCAGTGACTACCGCTCATTTACGACTCAAACTCTTTTAAATTGTTCAGTACGGCACTCCCAGTTTCTTCAGCGTCTTCCTAAACATTGACAACATTTAACCCTTTGAATGAGAGCTAAAAGCAGTACTTTTCTGTAGGGGGGTTATTTATTAAGCTGTGCAAGGTGGCTCGTATTTTGATGATATATATATTTTTTGAATGGACCATTCAATAGTTGTTAAGCAATGTCTTTAGTAGCGTGGAATATCAGAGCGAACTACTGCTATACAATAATTTCAACTTTCCCGTTATGTGTAATCAACAAGGTTTTACACATGGAGACTAAGCGCTGAGATTTTCTTTCGCTTGCGGGTAACACAAAATATATTCTTTGTATCCAAGTCACACTATGCACTTATTAGAGTACGTATGTTTGTTATGTCTCGTTTGATTGAAAATTATGGAAGTTTATACTAAAGAATTTAACTTTTACGTCCGTAGACAAAAGCCGTTAGTGCCAGTCACCATTAGAATAACACCTTTCCAGCGAGACTTTCGAGTGCAGTTACTATTGATATATTATCAGTATGTTACAACATTAAATTCAGGATTTGTTGGTAAATTTTAATTCATTTTGTGCAAAATTTATAGTAAGAGAGTTAATAATCTCATGAAGAGTCACTATACATCTTTCATGGCAACAGAATCGTTCGCTACTTCTTCGAGGTCGACAGCAGAATCCGACGGTAACGTCATGTCCGAGGGTGCTTTGATACACGTAGAAGAGAAAGCAATGGACGCCTCGTGGAAGGACGTGTTTCCGGACAACTCAGACATGGACGATATACTAGTGTCAGATACGCTTGTATCATTTAGCATGGCATCGTTAAGACTTTTGTCATTAGCTCCGACAACCGTTTGAGGTGTATTTGCGGTATCCGTTCCACTGCTTGATGTACTACCGCGTTCCTTAGGGCTGTCCTCCAAGGAAATGATATCTTGTTTTTCGGCGCTCTCTTCTGTTTCTCCATTACCGGAATGGTTTGAAGATTCACCTACAATGAGAACACAAGCAAACATGTATTGGTGCGTTTGCGATTAACTAAAAATTTGAACTAAATTTGAACCAATGAGAAGCAAAAAGTCAAACCAAAGCCCACGGCCCAGTTGTTCGAAAGCCGGTAAGCGCTAACCAGGGTTTCTTTTTCTTTTTATCAAAAGCACTCTCTCGGATAATTTTCACTATTCTTTTCAGAGTATCGAATCATCAAGTTGTAGGCGAAGGAATTAAACGGAATTTGATTTTTAAGTTCTCATATCTGAGTTCAAGTTTTGCACTAACCCTGGGCTATGTCAACCCAGCTTTGAACAACCAGGCCCGTTTGTTAAACATTTACATGGGCAAACCGGTGGGTTTATGGTTAAATGGTAAGGGAAAAAAATGCAGTATTAGAGAATTCAGTTCCGGAATTGTGTTTACCATTTGCAAAAATAAGTCCTTTTTACTGAGAAACGGGAGCAAAAGCCTGAAACTAGGTTTTAAGAATTTTCTTTTGAATAGGAAAATCTTTTCAGATATTCCGTTGCTCACAGAAATTTTCCTCTGAAACGACACGAAAACGGAAACTTCTTGTAAATGGTAATTAACCAAACAGTCAATTGAATGCAAGCGTTTTCCAGCGCAAAAGCTCAAAGCAAAGGCAGCAGTGACCTGTGTACGCAAGCATATTCCCGCGCAAAACCTCAATGAAGCCAAAGACGAAACTAAAATTGAACACGCACAACACGTGTACTTACCATTTATACTGCTATACTCCAGAGAGGAGACCTTGCTAGCGGACGTATCTTTGTTGCCTGACAGTTCAGTAGTAGTACCAGCTGTTTCAGAATCAACCAAGGAAGACGTTGTTCTTGTTCTTTCTGTTGATGTTACTGTCCGCTGCCATGATGGAATGCCGGGAGGTGCTGGGGTAGAGCCAACCATGGGGGACGGAAACTGTTTCCTGTGTAAAACACAATGAGGAGATAATTTTTAACAATTATTTCTTGAGCCTGAATGGGCTCTGAGTTAATAGCCCATGAGGCCGAAGGCCGAATGGGCTATTGACTTAGAGGCCATGGGGGCGAGAGGAATAATTGCTTTAGTAAAATCCAACTAGTTGCTCAAAAATATCGACACAAAACAACTTTAGCTAGTTAAAGCTAGACGTTAATCCTTTTTTGCCGCCAAAAAGCCGGCGCTTTTCGCTACTAGTGGGCTATAACATATAGCCAGTAGTAGCTCAACCAATCAGAACGCAGCATTGGTAATACACCACTAGTTGGATTTTACTAAATAGATTTAGCCAGAGCTAAAAGCAAAGGCCCAACACATGCATTCTAAATTTGTTTCAGACAACGGACTTTAAACCATAAAGAAATCCTCAAATCTTAACTTAACTTTAGGGGAGAACCATAAGAATAAAAAACATAAACTTGAGCCTGCGATCAATTAAAAGGTAATAACTGACCAGCAGAAAACTTAAAAAAAAAACAAGTGACTTCAATGAGTTGGCGTCTGAACCCAAGATACGGTCATGTGACAATAATCAGTGGCCATAATATGGATGCCAATTATAGAGTAAAACACAAGTTACAGGTTCCACACTAGCTAAAAAGTTTGACACTTCACATTGGTTTTCCCTGTGGTGTAAACGGGCGAGCGCATGGTCACGTGGCTACCAAGATTGGATAGATTACCACATTTTCTTAGGTATGGGGCTCTGCTCGAAGTAACACATATGGGGCACCTAATGATTAGCAATACTCCAGGCCCCAGTTGTTCAAAAGCTGGATACCACTATCCATCGGAGTGTAAATATCTTATTATCAGCTCCCGTCAGGGCTTTTCAGGAATAATTTACAACACTGGTTGTGGGACTTTGCCAGCCTGCTTAAAGTGCAGTTTACAAGTAATGAAGGAATGAGTAATAATAACGCCCCCATACATGAGACATGAAACTTAGACTTTTTCAAGTATTTCAAGAGACAATTAAAACCTGATTTAATTTTGGGGTTAGCTCTAATTCCAGTCACAACCAGTGGTGAATGGTTTTGCGGGATTTGAACGCGAACGCAAAGTTTACGTGTAAATAGTTCCACGTCCTTGGCTTAAAGAACGAAGAATATTCACCCAAAATGTTTTTCATGTTCACCCGCAAACTTTCTACTCGAATTGATCGAATTTCTTGTGCAATATCACTGCTTGATTTCGTACCGGAACGACTTGTATCGAAACGACTTTGTATCGAAACAACTTTGTATCTAAACGTCCGAACTCCGGAACGTTAAGCCGTCTACGTTCACACAGTACTGGATAGCTCTTACCCTGAAACAAAAACCATACCAGATAGGTATTCAGATGATGGTCACAGCGGAAGAAAATGGGAATGAGCGAGAACTAACACTCACTGAAAAGGACATAAATAATCAGGAGTGAGGACTGGGATTTAGTGCACCAAACCTTCTCGGCCAACCTCTCAGCCAGGATTTTCGCTGTATGTGAGCAACTTCGTAGAATTAATTTTGTTGATCTTCTTTATAGGTTACAAATTAAATCAAATTAAAACAAATATATAAACACAACCATCCTCTGCTCGCAAATACTGTATGTACAGCTCTACTTTCATATATTTACCTGTTCAATAGAAGTCCTTTGAGTGAAAGTATTTCGCCCTTTAAATCGCCAACAGTGTAACTCTCAGATGGCAATAAGGCAACCTTTGACTATGAAAAGAACAGATTAAATAGAAAAAAAAAATGTATAATGCAGCATTTGATTCAAAAGGACTGTTGCTAAAGTAATCTGTTGCTATTACTTGTGCAGAGCCAAAAATTTAAATTTCTCTTTACTTATTTATGATTTTATCTAATGATGATGATGATGATGATGATGCAGAAGAGAAACAGGAGGAGGCTAGGAGGAGTAAAATGACAAATTCCTTTTTATGATACACCAAGGAAAACATAAGAGAGCTCCATGCATGCAAAAAGGTCATCTGGCCCACTACATCTCCTTTGTGCTGTGCAATTGTTTTGCAAAAAAGGACTCATTTGAATGGTAACACCATAGGATTAAAACGTAAGGTGATGTTAGACAAGACAATTTGCAATGACTATTTTTAGTGCAATGCAGCATTGCAACATTGCTGCGACATTGTTTTGAATGGTTACAACATTGTTCCAACATTCCAATGCTGTGTTGCGCTAAAATAGTTGTTGCTAATTATCTCGAAAAAGTTAAGTTGCAACCCCCACTTTCACCCCTTGACATGTACCTGTGTAGAAGCTAGGTCGAGAGCCAAACTGTGAAGTTTGTTCTGCTGCTGTTCCAACAGACCCTATGAAAAACAAATGGACATCGAATCTATGCCACTATTGCGTATTGAAGGAAAAACAAAACATTGCAGGAAAAACCACCACTCACCTGAACAGAATCTAAGCTTTTTTGAACTAAAAATAAGACAACAAATTAAAAGAGTGGTTAGTTTTGTTCTTTTATCATTAACATTATAATTATTATTATTATTGTTATTATTACACTATTACTGCACTTGCATGTTGTTCACAGTCAGTTGTTGAAATTATTATTTGCATTGTTTAACAGTCATAAGATAATTGACAGCAAAATAATGAAATTACTTAAGTGGTGTTTTTATAGCTAATTAAGCATATGACAACCCTAGATACAAGTTTAAAATTCTTAAACATGTTGTTTGGACATTAAGTTCAAATTTGAAACTTGAGCTGATCAATGTTGTTGATATTGAAAAAAAACTCTTAGTGTTATTTTAAGATACCATCTGTATGTACGTACTCATTTTTAAAGGGTCATACAGTGTAGTAAACAATTCACAATTCCTATTTTTTTATGGCCTACATGTAAGGTACATGTACATTTAAGAAGCTAAAAGCACACATGAGCCAAAGGCCCAAATGGCCGGAGCTTATCTCGGTTTCCTTAGCATGGAGCATGCCCAGGAGTGTTGCTACTCCCCCACCCCCTTGGATGGGATGCTAGTCCATGGCAGGGTTACCCCAAGCAGTATGTTGCTGGTACCCACTAATTTATACACCTGGGTGAAGGGGGGGGGGGGGGGGGGGGTGGGAGAGACAAAGTGGAGTAAAATTCCTTGTCTAAGAAAACAATGTGACAGGCGGGTGAGGCTTCAACCCTAGACCTCCAGATCCACTCAGCCACACACGTCCCTACAAGGCCTACAGGTGCGGCACTTAATTACCTGTGTCAGCTATGTTTCCCTTGAGATCTGTGACAGCTGTTTCGATCATCTCTAGTTTCTCCTCTTCTCTACTTTTCTTATCATAAATGTATGGTAAAATAAATGTCTAAAAAGGGGAAAGAATAAACCTTTTATTTTAATGTTTACATGTGATAAAGAAAAGTAGTCAGAAATAAATGAACGAACTGGCATCAGGGCAGTTGGTAGTTGCTACACTGTAAGTGATACTAGTAACGAGTGCAGATTATAAACATATTTACAATTGGTGCTTAAATAATATTTAAATACACATAGTTCTAAATGAACACACTGCCAGCTAAGAGAAAAAAGTTATGAGAAATTAAAGGACATTACAGGAAGTATGTTGTGTCACTGTTTATACAATGTGGTAAATATTATACAAGATGTGATTGGTCACTGCACATAATCTATTGATTATACACTAAGACACTTGGATAAGAAACGTCAGTGACACACTTGCCTGCGGCTCATATGCCTTTTTTTTCTTTTCACAACATTTAGACTCTGTGCCAAGCAGATGCAGGGCAACATGAAATCATTCAGTTAAAAAAAAGGCTCGAAGAAGCTACACGTGGTGTGTACAAGATGGCACAGCATTCCACACAATACCTAAACATCACTATTTTCTTATTAATCAATATTAAAGCCCACAGCATACTCAATATCCTCTGCTTGCACTGTCCTGCATTAAAGTACATCATGTGCACTACATTATACTGTACCATAACATGGTGAGCCACTGTAAGCCCATCTTATTTTGCTGTGGCAGCAGGTGCGGATCCAGGGGAGGTGAAATGGGTAAATTTTCACCCCCCTTTTTCTGAGCCTTTTGCTGATGCACAGACCTCAAACACCTCAACCAGGTTTTGGTTCTATTACATTATTACAAAAATTCACCCCCCCCCCCCCCCCCCATTTCAAAATCCTGGATCCACACCTGGGCAGGGTTAGGAGTGTTCGTAAAGTGCCATTCTGAAGAGCAGGAGAGCATGAGTTCAATCAATGCCCAGGGGTTGGATCAAAACCCAGGGTCTTAAAATAACTGAGAAAGTAGGAATATGTACATGAAAGCCTCTGCCCTACAAATGTCTTGACCTTCCCATAGCTCTGAAAAACACATAGAAATGGTGGTCTCATCTTCTAGCAGGGGTGACTAGTGCTTCTGCACAGCACAGCAAATTCATGCTAAAAACATCTTGACAGTTTTAAATAAGTCAAGTTTAACATGTTTATAGTTGTACAATGTCTTTTACTATTTTTACCTTGAAAAGATGAGCCAGAGTATATCCAATGCCTCCTCCTAATATAGCAGCTCCTACATAGCTTCTCCACGGAATAGGTTGTTGGGGTGGTATATAACTACCACGAAAACAGAAAAGCATACATGTAAGGTTAAAGTGACCCAAAAGATTTTGTTCTTTAAACATGACAGGACTTAGAAAGGAGGGTTTGGTGAAGACCATCTTGGAGGAAAAAAAGTAAAAGGAAGAAGAGCTCTTCTACTTTTCCCATCCACTTTTCTTCTGTTCTCTGTACACTCCTTCTTTCCCTTATCAATCTACACTGTTTTTCTCATCTCTTCCTTTAGAAAGACCAAGAGGGCAACGAGAAAGGGGCATACATGACACTTTTTACAAGCTAGAAGACATGTTAGAATACTAGGACTAGAAAGATTCTGTGGAATAACTAGTTAGAGAGAGATCTTTGTAACTTTTTACAGGTCAAAATTCTATTCAAGTTAAATTTTTTTTAACCTGGGTTGATTCTCAACTTCCTTTGTCTCCTAGGCCTAACTCATGAATATTTAGGATTAAGACACAAACGAAATGGAGAATCAACCTAGGTTAAAAAAATTTTCACCTGAATTTAATTTTGACCTGTAACAACATTCCAAGTAACAACTAGCATTTTACTCTTCAGACTTGACACATTTTACATGCAGGCAACCCACCAATGCTTTTTTTTGTACTTTTGTTTTGAACAGTTTACTTTCACAATTATACCCAAAACCGAACATTGGGTTTTTCTGAGGGTTTTGTAGGGATGGAGAAAAACAAAATCAACAACAAAAATTCCAACTGACACTAAACAGGTTTTAAAATCCCAGCTGGAAGCAGGAAGATTAGAAAAACAATTATTTTTATAGTTGTGGTTTATTTTTTTCTATTGAACAGAAGCAATTCCACTTCCTTAATGGCTGAAGAAGGAATTGAACCCAGGATTTAACTCCAGATTTCATTTCCACTCTGATCAATTGTCATACTATGGGTTTTATTATCCTGTAATACATATACATGTAGATTTTAATAAACCATTAGTTCAAACAATATTGTTTGAAAATTGATGCTAACAGTAAAAAATAAGTTTAAAAAAATAAGCCTGCTTAACTAAAAAGTAACCATAAAACATTTTTTCATACCTTGCAATTTGTCGATTTCTGCCCTCCCCTTGTGGGGGGACTGGGGGAGAGATAGGTTCAGGATTCTGAAGCAAGAAATAAAAAATCACATTTGTATACCATATTTCCTCAAATAATAGCCATGGACGATTATTATTACTTCGTACCAAAACAGGGCAATTGTTGAGGGAAGGAGATTATCCGAGGGAAGTGATAACTTCAAATATTGCTCACTGGAAGACGTGCTCTAAATATTAATCAAGGGACAGTTATACTCAAGGAAATGAGGCAAGTGACTAAACCCATTGGGACCCATACATGTAGCCATCATCTGGTCACAGACATTAATTTTATGGGTTCATGTTCAAATTTTGTATTTATTTATTTATTTTCCAAATACTTGCTCTCCATCGATGAGATGATTCTTTGCAGTTAACTGCTACAGCTGTATGCTTACATGTATTGTTTTTTAGGTGAAAATAATTAACAAATAGTCGCCTCAGGTGACGTGAATATTGGCGAATAGTCACCTCGACTTCATCTCGGTGACTATTCGCCAATATTCACGTCGCCTGAGGCGACTAGTTGTTTTAGTATAATTACATTGATGATTATTTGAGGGAATAAAATTATTGATCAATTTCCGACCCCGAAACATCAAAAAATGTGGCTGCCATTATGAAAACTGCTAGCCTTCAGTGCTATAATCACCACGCGGTGATTATAGCGGGATAGTGCGAAGCTCCTAGCCAATCACAGCGCTCTATTTTCGATATAGTCATCAATGTAATTATACTAATTCTGCATATAGTTGGCTTGTAGAACAGGAATATTTACACTACATGTTTTTCTTGTTCACGTGCTAAATATAATTTAAGTGAACAAAATTGTTGTTCAGTTTCACTGCTAAGTTTGTATTGAATCGAAAATGGCCAGTTTCTATGACTATCCTGCACTAACCTCATTTAATGGTGTGCCGGATATTCTGATAGCCTCTTCAATTTCATCTTTCTTTAATCCTGCAATTTAATTCACACATCTTTTAAACTTGAAAGGTGCACGTAGCAATGCCAGCAAAAGAAGAAAGATTGCCCTTATTACAGCTCGCGCGCGCGCAACGGAACTGTACAGTGTACATGTACTTTAGTTCTCCTAAATTCATTCATTCTCTTTTCTTTCTAAACAGTGGTGAATTGATCTAGGGAGATCAAAAGGCCTGTGATCACAAGTTAAGTTATCAAGGATCGAAGTCTAAACGTTTGACATTTAGACTTTGGACACTGTAAATAATTTTCTAGTTCAGTGTACCTACATTTAAGCTTAAGTTCATGTAAGATAAGTTAATATGAGTCTTGTTCAACGATTTGATGTATACCTTTCTTTTCTAGAAACGCTCTTCTTCGCGATAACGGTGTCTGCTGCACTTTTGGATTTTGCAAAAACTTGACGGCGGTATCGATCTATAAGCAGAAAGGACCAAAGTGTTTAAGTCGAATTCTGGACTTCGTGGTTGTTTAACAACATACACTATAAATCTGTGTCTAGAGAGATCTCACCCTTTTCTGGCGAAGCTCTTTTTCTTTATCTCTAGCAGCAT
This sequence comes from Porites divaricata, assembly GCA_038088405.1. Taxonomy (NCBI): domain Eukaryota; kingdom Metazoa; phylum Cnidaria; class Anthozoa; order Scleractinia; family Poritidae; genus Porites; species Porites divaricata. Next base: position 10,984,241 of record JBBMOI010000008.1, on the reverse strand, counting down.
CATCGAGCTTTAAAGGAAAGGAATTAAAACTGAGGGATGTCACAACATTATTGCAAAATAGTACAAAACACAAGACAAACCTCTTCTCTGGAAGCCATATTGCTTCTCTGTGTTGAAGCCTATTCTAAGCGGAACAATGATTGGTTGAATCTGCTTACTCTTAAAAACACGACCACAGTCTTCTGGTCAGCGGTTAATGCACGTGGTTCAAAATTCAAGATGGCGGATTCCACTAAGGAGAAGAAGAGGCAAGTTCAAGTTTTTTAGTTGTTTTAAAGTAAAGATTGTCAAACTATTCATTTTTTCTTCACAGGAGATTGTTTGTCATGGACGCAGATATGTTTATGATGCATGAGTTTGATTCTGACCTTTACGTTTACCTTGAGGTAAAGGTCAGAATCAAACCGATGCATCGTATTTAAAGTTTTTGAGTTGTTTTGAAAGTAAAGATCGTCAAACTATTCATTTTTTGTTCAAAGGAGATTATGTGACATGGACGCAGATGAGTTTATGATGCATGGATTTGATTCTGACGTTTCCGTTGGGGACGATGAGCAAGAGAATGAAGAAGATTCTTTGACAACAGTTGTTCAAACGTTTTCCAGTCAAAAGAAGTACGCTACGCCCAACATATACTTTTGTAATAGCAGATTGGATACAATAATCCTGTTACAAATAGGCGTTTTAGTTAACTTGTAAACATCTACAGTGTACCTTGTGTAGTGCTTGCCATGTATAACCAGCTCTTAGCTTGAAGGTGCCTTAAAACAGTGGAGGAGCAAAATAAGCAAGTAGATCAATGTTATTTAAAATTAAAGGTAACAATTGAAGCCATTTAATTAATGTTCAATATGTGTCAGAATTTAGTAGGTCAGTATAATTCATCTTGAAACTTTGTTTCCAGAAAATCCAAAAGTGCCCATCACAAAGATCAGCTAGCTAGATTACAAGAAAAGGATCCCGAGTTTTACAAGTTCTTAAAAGAAAATGATAAAGAGTTGCTGGATTTTAATGACTCAGATACTGGCTCTGAGGCAGACTTTGATCAGGAAGATGATGACCTTCATAGTGAGGATGAGAATGAAGACAGTGATGAAGAACACAAGGATGAGAGATCTAAGAAAAAGGTAGAAATGTTTTTTTGGAAGAATAATACAATACTGTGCTTGAAGGGAGCCAAGTGATCTAAACCTGTAAAAAGAACAGGGTGCATTTTTCAGAGAAAAAAAGAAAGATTTCTTAGGCGCCCAAGAGCATAAGTAAGGCTATACATGTAACTGGTACAGATCGAGAGAATCCTGAAATTACATGGTTCACATATGTATTTCATTATTGCAGCAACAGTGCAGTGTAGTGTACTTTCAGTATACAGTCCGACCTCTATTAAGAGCCAATGTCTGTAATTTTCGAAAATCGGTTGACAGTCGTGAATTTTTGAATTTCTTCATATTTTGCCCAAATATTCTCTATAGTACACTAATTTCAAAAATCACGTTAAAACTTGTAACGGCTGTTTATTTTTTCCAGAATCGGGCAAAGTTTGAAAAACGCTAAATCGGCGCTCTTTCGAGTATGAAATTAGTGAAAATTGAGCCTTTTCTTCGCGCTCGTACATAAAAACGGAATAATATCTCTAAATGAAATCAGGTCACAAAACAGACACACACTTTTACTTTGTAATTCAGCAATTAACTTTAAATAAACCGTTTAAATGTGACTGTGCCGGCCGCAAGAAGAAACACTGTTTCGGCACTTTTCAAAAATGGCAAATTTGACCTAACTTCACCATCGTAAAAACCTACTTGGTACATGGAATTTCAATATGAAACAGGAAGTGTATTGAAGCATATCGTTTGCTATTATTTGTGTTAAAATATTTCTGGCGGCATTCCAAATGCGCTCCGTCGAGAGACCAAAAACTAAAGGGTATTTTGACACCAGGAAAGCGCGTGCAACAAGCAAGTTTCGACCCTCGGAATATTAATCTTCTATCGCAAACATACGTTACTTCGACATTTAAACCCTAGTCAGAGTTGTAACGGTTTCAGATTATATTTCGGCGTTTCTGTTTGGTTTAACATGATTCCTTTCAACTGATTTTTGCGATAAACCATAATGAAGAGTCACGAATATGCAGTTCAAATCACAGTTAGTAGAGGGGAATATTGTCGAAATACCCGCTTACTATAGTTTTAGTCGTATTGAAACCTTAAAATCAGAAACGTTTTTTACTTACCTGAACTTAAATGCTAGATGGGGTCACAGTACAGCAAACTAAATTCTGCACCACGGTAGAATCAACGTTAAGTTTGTATTTCTTTTCAATCTGTCAACACGAGGGAAGATGACATTCCGGAAGTGCGTGACGCGTAACGCGCAGTAAAAGAACTTCCTGGTATAAGTGTTTTACGGTGCAAGTCTTTGATTTATGTTCGTATAGCATCTCGCACATATTCAAACTTGGTTGGTGGCACCTGTGGCCCCAGTAATGCTGAAGACGCTGAATGTATTGCGATTATAAAAAAGATGTCGTGAGTCGCTTGTTATGCTCCCGACTTGATAGTCACGTGAATATGTACGGCAATGATAAAAGTAAGGGTGTCTGCATTCACATTAGGTGTCATTGTTTGATCCACAAAATTGGCGCATGAAAATAAGAGTTTTTCCTCACCGCCGCTAAATGTTTGGTTCCGGGTGGCGGTGCAACAAGTCACGAGACACCGTTTCAGAACGGCCTACTGCATGCTGCTCATAAAGGGGTCCATAAAGGCACATTGATTGATGACTCTGTATGGCCTGAAGAAAATGATATACGCAGGCGTTTTCTGAGCGACGAAGTTGCAGCTTTTACACTCCTTTTTCGTTTCGAAAATAGACGAGCATGCGAACGCGAGAGAGAGAGCCCTTTGCGCTAGTGGTCAATAAATACCCTGCGGTTTTTATTTTCATGCGCGAAATCGACCATCTCCGAAAAGGAAATAGATCGACGATCCCTAAAGAAAAATCAGAGAGTCTGTGAACAGGCTTCGAAGGTGCTTGCTATTATTTTAGTGAACATTACAAAAGGTCTCAGGTGGCTATGTTAACGTCACGAAAAGTCTACTTATAGCTTGTTTAAGTTTAGGGCAGGAGGAGGAGATGGGTGTTTTGGTTGGCATTGGGTTTTACATTAGGATCAACCCTACACATACAAAATACAAAAATTCATGTCTTTATCACTACATTTAGAGCTATCAGACTTTGTTTGATCCACAAAATTGGCGCATGAAAATGAAAGTTGTTCCTCACCACCGCTAAATGTTTGGTTCCGTGTGGCGGAGCACAAATCATGTTGTACCGTTCCAGAACAGCCTACTGGCTACTGATTTAAAAGGGGTCCTTAAAGGCACATTAATTGACGACTGTGTGCGGCTTGAAGATAATGACATGCGCAGACTTTTTCTGAACGAAGAACGTGCAACCTTTACACTTCTTTTTCTTTTCGAAAATGCCCACGGACTTCTTCTCTCCTCGATCCTCGCCGCTAGGCGGTCGTTTTTGCCTGAGAGATGCCACCATGAAGGAGTTTTAGCACACAAATCACTGCGGGTGCAGACCTAGTGAAAAGAGCATTCTGCATCTGAAATTTTAAATCGAAATTAAAGGCTATATTTTCAGCGTTTTCTTGTCTTTTCTCCGAAACGTATTTGGCTAAAAGATAGTAACTAAAATGGCTGAAGCATTTTAAAGCATTTTTCATTTACGCCAAGGATTTTGACGTTATGAAAAAGAACTTGTCAGTGAGTTGGTTTACTTTCTAGCCTGCGAACAAGTGCCTGGGAGTGGTGGCGGACAGCAGAGCCAGGTGACTATTCCTTGTTTTGGGTGGAAGCTAGCATGTACGTACATTCTGGTTTAATAAGGACCTTACGATCCGACAACGGCGACGTCCATGAAAACGTCGCTGAAAAATAGACTTCGCATCATTTTAAACTTTTTCGCGATTATCCCAATTCGCCCTGTTACTTAAAAGAAGGCGATTTTTGCTGGAGCTGAAGAGAGGGGAACGCGCTCAAGTTCGGACAGAGATGGTAGAGTTTATCGCCTTGCCTTTCCCGTTCCCGAGTAAACTTAAAACTTGGGCATTTCACGTCGTAGTTATGCAGTGAAGGCAAAGAAATGTACAAAAAAGCGTGATGCACGTGCAGAGTTGTTGTTTTGCTCATTAAACCTATTGTTTTTTGACGTTCCCGTTGCCGTCGTCGTCGTGGTTTCGTAAGGTCCGTAATTGCTCGTTTTGCACGCGTCCTATGCGGCTAAAAATAGCTCTGCACGCATGAGACCTCGTCGGGGTCTTCCGTACTGGGTCAGATAATGTACAATTTGTCAACAGCAGGTTGAGGTCTCGCCAGAAAATGCCCTTGCTGCAGAGGAACAAAGCAAATTCTACTTTCAGTAATTTAAACATGTTAAATACTTGTATTTCACTCATCAAATGTGCCCATTGTCCATTGTCGATTCACTATGTTTTTTTCAGGAATGTTCTTTTGCGGAGCATTGGCCAATTTTCTTTAAACAGTTTTACTCTACCTTCATTTTGCATATGTATGGCGTACGTGTACCTAAATCCCTCAATTCATACAGAGGTGATCGATAGAGAAGTCTCATATAGATAGAGAAGGCTCAGAAGGCTAAGTGCAAATAAAAGAAAACTAGTGTGAAAAGTTTTGCAGACTCGGCTTACTCTATTTGTTTTCTTTCTCGGTTTGAGTTTCGGCCGCCTGTACATCCTAAAATCAAGTTTAGTTCGACATGTTTTGGGGAATATAAAATATAAAACTAAAACAAAAGAAATTAATTCTCATTTTATTTTTTCTTGTACACTCGTGCGATGATTTATCCTGTCTATACAGTTGCATGACCAGACTCAAATCACACACGGGCTTTCATGCACGCAACACAGCGTTTAGTTTGAGTTAAAAAAACGACGGAAGATTTCAGTAAACTGCGGCCACTTGCAGTTGAAAAGACTGCGGAAAGTAAATTCTTGTAGATCTCGTATCCCATTCAAAGCTAGCACGCCGTTTCTAGCGGCTTTATTTTAAGTGCAGAAACTCCAGGTCAATATTTACACTACAAGAACTTAACAGCGTTGTCTTTTTCAGCTACTTGCGTGCAATCAAATGCAGTGTTAATCTACTTAGTTATTTTTTTATAACTATCAAATTGAAAAGCATTCTTCAAGAGATTTTAAGAGCTTCCCTTAATGTGCCCCTTATAAAAGAAGCTAAGTTTGCAAAAACTCCTGTGTACCTACCTTGCGGCTAGTTTGTTTAGCTTTGTTTCAGCGTTCCAACGTGCGAAACTGCCCTGCACGTTTCGGTGTCTCAGCGACGCACTTTTGTAATGCCGCAAAAAAATTTTTAACACAAGAAACGGCAAAGGATGTGCTTTAAAACAATGTTTGTTTCACGTTGAAATTCTTTGTACCAATTGGGTTTTTTTGATGGTGAAGTTAGGTCAAATTTGCCATTTTTGAAAAGAGCCGAAATCGTGTTTCTTTTTGCGGCCGACACAGTCACATTTAAACAGCTTATCTAAAGATAATTGCTGAATTATAAAGTACAAGTCTGTGTTTGTTTCGTGACTTGATTTCATTTAGAGATATCATCCCATTTTTATGTACGAGCGCGAAGAAAATGCTTACTCCTCGCTAATTTCATACTCGAAAGAACGCCGATTTAGCGTTTTTCAAACTTTGCCCGATTCTGAAAAAAATAAAAAGCCGTTACAAGTTTTAATGCGATTTTTGAAATTAGTGTACTATAGAGATTATTTGGGTAAAATATGAAAAAATTCAAAAATTCACGACTGTCAACCGATTTTCGAAAATTACAGACATTGGCTCTTAAGTGGCCACCCTCGGGACTTTGAAAAGTGGCTGCTTAATGGAGGTTGGCCGCTTAATGGAGGTACAATATAAATTGGATAGGAATGGCAGTAAACATGATTTTATTGACTCTATATAGCAAAATGCTTTTAAAAAGTGAACATATATGAAGATAAATCCAGAATTCATTGTAACAAAACATCAAGTGCATTTCCAGCCCATGCGTAGTTCTAACTGTAACACAGAGGGCACGTAGTTGAAATGTACAGTATTTCTTCGGGTTGATAATGTACAGAAAAAATGCAAAACATCATTGACAAGTTTCCTAGGCCTTTTTGTATGAACAGTGTAGTATGTGAAAAATTTAGCTCAAGATATTTCATGGAAATATGATTTGCTGGCCGCTTAATGGAGGTAAAAAACCATATAAAAATAATACACTTGTGACAGCAAAAAGGTGGCCGTGGCTGCTTAATAGAGGTGGCCGTTGAATAAAGGTATCAAATACAGCAGTTTACTGACAAATAAATCGGGACTTTGGGAAGTGACCACTTAATGGAGGATGGCCACTTAATAGGTGGCCGCTTAATAGTGGTCGGACTGTAGCTCACATGAAATATCTGAGTGTACAAAAGTTCATGGGATTGATTGTTTAAAAGCGTGACAGGTTAGATCTGGAGTGTTCCTTGTGTGGACTTAATAATCCATTTGAATCGGTTTCAATACATGATTAAGACACAACATCTGGCCGCGAGGATGTTCTTTAAGGTCCAGTAAACCAAAGTATGGGCTCAGTGAAGGTGGATGATCTACTAACGAGTGTAAAACTGTTTGACCTGACTGGTGATGTCGACCCATCAAGCATTGGCAGGTGATGGCAACGATGGCTTAAAAGTAACGTTGTTCATTATATTGTTGACCGCAAAGGCCTCATCGTCTGACAATAATGTACAACAAAGAGCTCTACTTCTGCATTGTGCTGGGGAATAAGTGCAAGAAATTATTGAGACTTTGGCTGACACAGGCACAGTGGCCAAGTATGAGAAAGCTGTAAATACGTATTTCATTCCGAAGGTAAATTCAACATACCTAAATCATGTCTTCTGAAGTATGGAACAGCATGAGGGTGAAACGGTTGCTCGGCTTAGATTCGTGACTCGTTCGAAAGCAAGCATTACCATAAAGGGAAGAAGATGTTGGGAGAAAATAAAACATGTTATAGATGTGGCCATCCTGAATGCCCTGTGAAAGGGAAAAACCTGCAAGACATGTGGTGGTGCTGATCATTTTGCTTCGTAGTGCAGAGCCAAGACAGGCAAACCAAAAACCAATAAGAAACTAAAAGAGAAAAGGAAGGTGAGGTACATGCAGAAAGGAGATGATGGTGAGGAAGATGAGTATATGTTCACTGGTGTCACAGCCTGAAAAAGTGGAGGCGACTGTGGGTGTATGTGTTGTGAAAATGGTGATTGATTTGGGGGCAAGCACTAATGTTAAAGAAAAAGGCCTATGGAGTCAGCTAAAGTAGCAGAAGATCGCCTGTGTATCTAAGAAGTGTGACAAGGGGCTTTATGCATACAGAAGCAAGGAGCCGCTAAATTTTTTGGGGACATTTTCAGCATTGACAAAAGTACCTGAGTATGAAGTTCAAGCTTAATTTGTTGGTGAAGGAGGAGCACTGCCTGCAAGAGAAACTGCTCTGCAACTACATTGTAGGAGTGTTGAAGTTAGGTGTTCCAGTTTATATGCTGCTGTCCAAAGAAGCGATCATGTCAGATTACAAAGAAGTGTTTGATGGTGTGGAAAAGTTAAAAGACTGTCAGATTAAGTTACATTTGACTCCCAATGTACTCCCAGTGACTCAGCCAGTCAGGCACACTATGTCGAGGAGCTTGTAAGCATGGATATTTATTGAGCCAGTAAAGGGCCTAACACCATGGGTTAGTCCAGCAGTGGTGGTACCAAAACAGAATGATGAAATTCAGCTGTGCGTGGACATGCTACCCTATACCTACCATAGATGAAGTACTCCAAAGCCTCAACCAAAGCAAAGTGTTTAGCAAGCTTGGTTTAAAATGGGGTTACCATCAGCTACATTGTAGAACTCCCTCCAGATTCCTGTAGCATTACTGCCTTCATCACTCATTGTGGATTGTTTCAATACAAGGACCTGATGTTTGGAAGAAGTTAAGTCCCAGAAGTGTATCAGCATGTTATTCAGCAAGCACTTAGTGACTGTGAGGGAGTTGCAAACATCTCTGATGACAGTCATAATTGTGCATGGGAAAACCACTGAGGAGCATGATGAGAGGTTAAAGCGGGTTTTGGAGAATTTGAAAGAGCTAGAAAAACCTGACACTAAATCTAGAAAAGTGCAAATTTCGCACGACCAAGCTACATTTAGTGTTTATGAGACTGATGCTAACAAACGAGGGCATTGGACCAACTAAAGAGAAAGTGAAAGCTGTTGTTAAGGCCAGAGCAGGGGGGGGCTGGCAATGGCCTTTGATCTTGCCACTTTTCGGCTTTCCATGATCGCCCCAGTTAAGAAATCTGTCAATCATCCGAGAACTGTAGTGAGCATGCGTGTAACCTGTTGGGAATAACAACAGCAAGTTCGTCTTCGCAGCGATTCCATCGGTGTGAAGTGAGTTCACTTTTGGTTCTGTTGGTCTTTGCTTTCTTTGCTGTTACCAATTTTTTTCCATGGGAATGTGGGGCTTACGTTTTACTTTCTTCTGGTCTTGCGTTTGTCATTATACATGTGGTTTACTATGCTAAGAACGAAGCCAGTGAACATGTTCCTCGATGTCCGACCTTTTGCCTAGGTGTTTCTGTTTAGAAGACCCACAAGACTAAAAGGAGGGCCAACCCTCCAACACATATGTAGAAGAGTTTATATTTTCAGGTGAAAGGCCTAACAGTAATTCTTCGCGATATTAAAAAAAAGTGCGGTGGTTGTGGTCGAGTAGAAGAGTTGTCAGAGTTGTTTACGGTTTTACTACACATTTAAGACGAGAAGAAATGATGATTGAGATTCTTAATTTTACATCCTTGATTGTGAACTTATCCTGGCAGAGTTGCATCGGATGATTGAGTGGCATGGTAAATCTCGTAGTTCATGTAATTTTTTTATGTACTAGAAGGTAAATAAATTTTGCTAAGAGATCATTCTCTCTTGATTTTGCACATGTTGATATGTTTATTAATAAGTTTCGTTCTTCGTGTGTTTTAGTTTAAACTTTACCGTAGTTTCTATCAAATGAATCTTAGGCAAATGAAAGGGTATTATTTTTTTGTGTTTGGAATTCTCTTTTCATGACAGCAGTTATCACACTGCCTTCAGTTTGAGTCCTCATTCAAGCGTCTTTTGTTGCAAACAAAGAGGGAAAAAATGATAAATTCCAAAAACTACAATGCCCCTTGGAACAAGATTATGGTCAGGAAAATGGTGACATTTCTATTTTTGCCTTTCCTTTGGTCACTGTGATCAGTTTTTGCCATACAGTTGCATGTAATTTTTTACACCTTTGGAAATCAACCTGTCAGGTTAGTTTGTGTCTGTATATAAATGTAGTTAATGAAATCAAACCCTCTCAGCTTAAAAATTGCTTTGTACTTGGATATGAAAAACAGCATAGGATGCCTTGGAAAAAGTGTAAAATCATATTGTTAAGATAATATATTTATTTGCAGTCAACAACAACGGTTAGAGACTTGTGTTGAGGCAGGCAAAACCATTTTTTAGAGACCATAAACATTCACTGACTTTGATGTTACAACAAGTGGTAAAACGGTATTAACATGTGAGATCACCTCCCTGGGCTTACACTCAAAGAGAGTATTGGTAATAGGACACATTGTTTATTTCCCTACCCTTTTTAAGCCAAGAGACCTTATTTCATAATTCTGATTCATTTCATATAGCATACAGAATTAAGTTAGCTTTTAAACTTAGAAACAGCGAAAAAACTTGGGGAAAAAATGGTGGTACCAAAAATGTAACTATAGACTGCTCTTCATCAACTTTCACAGCCCAAACAGACACCCTGGTCAAAACTCTAAAGGGTGGAATGGTCACCACCCTAAATCGGCAGCACATACCCATCTAGGCCAAAAAGAACGAGAAAAAACTGCTTAAGGGATTGGGCTAAAGGTACAATAACTTCTTTTGATGGTTCACAAAAAATCAATTTTACAAAAACAATTGGAGTTGTACATTTTTCAAGCTCCTTCTGTTCTCTTTATAAACTTTGCAAAACATTTAATGTTCTTTTTTCTGTTTCTTGTACTTTAGTCCTTTGAGGGATTTCTCAATGCATACCCCTCTCTGATGCACTCACTCCTATTAGCAACTGGATAAGCCTCTTGTCCCCCACACTAACCCATTATAACCATTTCAAGTAAAATTCAGAACAACAGGGTAATTTTTGTACAAACAACTTCAAGGAAATACTTGAAACCGAAGTCACTTATCTAATACAAAACTACTAAATACAGTATTGCTGTTGGACATTTATTGATTATCACTCCAATGATATTCTAGTGAAGGTTCAGTAAAAAGCTCCCAGCCCTCTGATATTAAAAATAGCTTATACTGACAGACCCAGTATATGTGAAGCAAAGTGACTGGAAAATTTACCCTGGCTTTTACTAAATTGGTCCAGCATTCTGTATTTTCGTCCATAAATATTTGTTGTGGCTCCCGGTTTACAAACAAACTTATGAACAGTGTTGCAATACTCATACTAATATAGTAAGTTCGTAGCATATGTTTAGGATAAGGAAGAGAGTTCTTAATACTACTGTAGGTGGAAAAATATGAGATGGAGACTAGGCTGGCTGCTCGAAAATTCACGAAGCTTATAAATAACTGAACTTGCCGAGATGCCGAATCACGATAAGTGAAGTCACCCATGAACTGTTCATACATCACGCCTCCTGATGTCCAAAAATTCCATTAAAAATATTATTCAAAACCTATTCTTGATGTTTAGACGCGGCAAAACTTAAAACTGAGCAAAAACTCATCGTCCTTCCATGTCTGCATTCTCTGCCATATTTGTTTTGAAGGAAAGTGGTACTCAGTCTTACTCGGCCAAATTTCTTAACTGGGGCGATCATGTAAACTCGGTTCCAGACCTCGCTGCCAGCGCCCCCTGGGCCAGAGAGCTGCAGAATGCCTTGGAAGTTAGAAGCTTCCTAGGGCTAGCTAACTACAATGAGCGGTTTATCCCCGACTTTGCCACAGTAGCTGAAGCTTTGTGCAAGTTAACAAAGAAAGGAGTGTGTTTGAGGTTTGGAGATGCGCAGAGAAGAGCATTCAGTAAGCTGAAGAGCAGATTAGCAAGTGCAGAACCCCTTGGGTATTTTGACAAAGATGCCCAAACACTAATAGAGCGGGTGCAAGCCCAATTGGTATCGGCAAGTACTTATTCAAGATCAACAAAGAAGAAAGAGAGTTATCAGTTATGCAAGCAAAAGCTTGAGTGAAGTGGAAAACTGTTATTCTCAATCTGACAATGAAGTGTTGGCAGTTGTTTGGGCATGCGAGCATTTCAATCTGTACTTGTACGGCATTGAATTTGAACTGTACATAGATCACAAGCTAGTAGAGACAGTAACTCAATAATTATACTCAAGCAGATCAAAGCCGTGCACAAGAACTGAGCGTGGATCCTGCGGCTTGTAACTTTATAGGTTCACAGTTAAGTACTTGCCAAGAAAGCAGAACTCTGCAGATTCCTTATCCTGCTCACTGCAAGCAGAAAACCAAGCAGGTCCTTCCACAGTGCACAAATTATCAGATGAATTTGTCAGATTTGTGGCAGTAGCTGCTAATCTGCACAATGATGACATGCAAGATTGAAGAAGTGTCAACAGAAGATAAAGAATGTAGTGAGCTGCATCACCGTATAAAGAGCGGAACCTGGAGGGATGGCCAGCTCAAGCAGTACATACATGACTGTATCTGTAGCCAGTGAACTACATGTGATTGGTAACCTAATCCTCCATGGCACCAGAATTGTAATACCTACAATCCTGGACCAAAGTCCTTGGGACAGTACTGCAATAGGCATATTTTTCCGTCATTTCTCGGCTTCCTCTTAAAACTGCATCATTTTCGAAATTTTCTTGCAGTTCTCCCTCCCCCCACCCTATACAAAGTTGAATCTCTGAAGCAATTCTGGATACACGCATCCAACATTGTATGTGGGGTGAGGGGAGGGGCTGGACCTGTGTGAATTGAAAAACACCCCAGAAATGCAAAAGTGTCCCAAGACTTTTGTCCATGATTGTAGCAAAGTGAGACCACAAGTCCTTACGCTGGCACACGAAGGGCATCCTGGTATTGTTAGTATGAGGCAGAGGTTGTGATCAAAAGTATGGTGGCCTGAGATTGACAAAGAGACTGAAAGATTTTGCAAAACGTGTTTTGGATGCCAGCTAGTTCGCAAATACTTGTTAGCATACAGGGCGACTCCTCACACCTTCACCCGAATAAGTCCAGCTTAACTTCTGTTTGGAAGAAAAAATTTATTAATTAATTAATGTGGACTAAGTTACCTGGACTCTGTGAAGACCGTGTAGCGAGTGAAGTGCAATACGGAGACAGAGGAGTGAAAGTAAAAGTTAAGTTATATGCAGACAAGAAGAGGCATGCAGAGCATTCAGATCTGGTTCCAGGTGACAGAGTGGTACCAAAACAAGAGAAGCAAACCAAGTTGTTGACACCACTTGCGCCAGAACCCTATGACATTGTTAGCAGGTATGGCAGAAGTATTATTATCAAGTCTCCTGAGGGTGTTCAGTTAAGAATGAATAATGCACATGTAAAAAAGGATGAGGAACCACCACCCATGCCAAGTCAAACTGTTTGTCCACCTGTTGAAGAGGATGTTTAAGCAGCGAGTCCCACTGTACCGACGGATCTTGAGATGGATGGTGGAAAGAAAAGGAATGCTGTCTCAAGGAGACCAGCCCTGACAGACCTTGAGACGGATTGTGGAAAAGCTAGAACTGCTCTATCTACTAACAATTCGTCATAAGAAGTTACCAGAGAAGTTCAAAGACTTTGATATGAGTTTGTGTTACACGGGTAATCTTTTAGAGGACGAGTAGCTTGCAAACTAAACTGAACGCAGGGTTGTCGGAACAGCAACAAGAAGATTTATTCCAAAAATGAACGTAGTTTCCATGAAGTAAAACTCCACAACAGCACTTAACTCGATAAACTTACACGGCCTCCGCCAACTTGAATAAATTTACACGGCCTCTGCCAACTTGATAAACACTGCTTCAGTCACACTTGACTACACACGGCTGATCGTCAAACTCTCTTCGCTTGTGGTAAACTAGTTAAAACTCCACTCGAATTCGCTTACTTATATACGTTTACAATAATATTCTAGAAGTTTCTAAATAGTCTAATTATAGAAAGATTACAAAAAGATTACAAAATATCCCACTTTAGAAACGCTGACACAAGATCCTAAAATAAACAAACTATGAACTCTCGCGAAGCTTCTAGAAAGTCACGCTAGTCACGCAACAGAGTTTTTCGTAACATAACCCCCTTTCAGTAGAAATTTCCTAAATTTCTCCTAAACACGAAAAATTGCTAAATGAGGGGCAGTTCAATGACAATAAACTTATTCGTCAGCTCGACTCAAGTAATCTGCTCCAACGTTCTCTGAGCCTGTAATGGCTTCAACTCTGAATGTATAACTTTGCAAAAACATAGCCCAATGCATAAGACGTCCATTCGCGAACTTAGCACTGTTCATATACTTTAAGGATTCATGATCCGTCTGCAGAACAAAGGGAAATCCGTACAAGTAGAGATGAAATCTCTTGATACCCCAGACTACTGCTAGGCACTCTTTCTCAATTGTAGAATAGTTCTTCTCAGCGCTTGACAATTTCTTGCTTGCGTAGCAAACGGGGAACAGCTTCTCATCATGCTTCTGCATTAAACGTGCAAACAACTCTCGGAGGGCTTTAATATGCTCTTGCCATGTGCGTGTATGAACCAATATATCGTCCCAATAAAAATCGACGTTGTCTAAATCCTTAATTAATTTCTTCATAGCTCTCTTCAGGGTTGCTGCGGAGTTAATCATTCCGAACGGCATCTTTAAGAACTCGTAGGAACCGTCGGGTGTTACAAACGCAGTCTTCGGAATATCCTCCTCAGGTATGGTAATTTGCCAATAGCCTTTACTAAGGTCAATCTTTGTGAAAAACTTATCACCACCCAGTTTGTGGAAAAGGTGTTCCGCTATCGGCATTGGTTCAGGATCAATAACAGTCAGCTTATTTAGCTTCCGATAGTCAACGCAGACTCGATTGGTGTTGTCTTTCTTCTTCACTACAACAACCGGCGACGCATAGGGTGAATCAGACTCCCTGATAACTCTCATTTTAATCATGTCGGCGATGTCTTTCTTCAACGACTCCCTCATGCTGTAAGGAACTGGATATGGTCTTGACCGAACAGGCTCATCTGAGGTGAGTTTGATGTGATGCTGGGCGAGGTCTGTAGTACCTGGTGCCTCGGTAAATAGACTTGCAAACTGATTTGCTAGGCCCATAAACTCAGAACGCTGTTCGTCAGTAAGATTTGACCCGGTGGCCACATCTGCAACAGATTCCTTAGCATCATATCGACCGATCTCTAGGAAATCAACATTATCATCATCCTCCGCATCCTTTATTTCACATTCTTTAACCTCACAGTGCGTATCTTCCTCAAAACGATTATCTGCATTTACCACCGCTACTGCTCCTTCTGTTGTAGCTTCATCTCGGTCCCAGTATTTCTGCAAACTCTCATCTTCACTCTGCATCTGTTTAAGGTTCTGTTTATCTACAATAGGGCTCTCTTGGTAACTTGGTACTTTTAAAGGGCTAACTACACCGTCTTTCTTAGCTTGACTTCTCGTAGTTACAGCGCATGCTTCTTGCCAAGTTGGGTCTGGTTCATCAGCGGGTCTAGCTCCAGGAACGTTACCTATTATCAAGTCGTAAATGGCATCTGGGAGACACTGCGCTTCCACTTGCCCCATGAGATATGGTGTATCGACAGTAATTCTTGCGATGGGTACCTTCCTCGCTGTATTGTCAATGAGCAGCATAACATTAAAATCACCAGTAAGCTGATCCTCAGACCCAAGATTCTTCTTGACCACTATACCACTACAGCCGGTGTCTCTCAAGACATCCACAGTTTTCTCACCCACTCTTCCTTTTACAACGGGCATTTTCAACCGATTGCCAGATAGAGGTTCAAGGCAGGCATTGCTTACTATTGGGATCTTCTTACCACTGGCTAACAACAGTCTATCATCCTTGATACAGGCTCTAATTTCTTCTTCTGTAGGTTTAACCTCGGGTGGCTGAACTTAACAACCGGCACTCACTTGCCCACGCTGCACAGGGAGACCATTTCTATTTTGTCCTTCTGACCTCTGTCTACCTGAGTGGCAGTTTCTAGCTTCATGTCCTTGCTTGCCACACATGAAACATTTCTTGACCAGAGATGGGCAGTTAACAGCCCTGTGGCCATGAGCGTTACACTTGAAACACACTACTATTGTTGAATCATTCTGCTGATTCTTTGTTTCTTCCTTCTGAGGCGATACCACAGGCTTCCTACTCGTGGGACTGAACAAATGTTTTCCGTGTGCTTCTAAGTACTGATCGGCAATCTTCGCTATCTGGACAAGCGTTTCTGGGGCTCTTTCACGAAGGTGTATAGCCAACTCTTTTGGACAAGAGTCAATAAACTGTTCTTTCACAATTAGATCTTTCAGGCCTTCAAAAGAACGATCAGTGTTTGACAGCTCTAACCAATGCAACAAGTATCTATCCAGTCTTACTATAAACTGTTCAGGGCTTTCGTCAACTTCCGGCTTTGATGCTCTAAATTTACGACGATAGCCATCCTCTGTAAGGTCATATCTTTTCATCAAAGCTAACTTTACTCGATCATAATCTTGGGCTGCTTCCTCGGACAACCGCGAATAAACCTCTAGGGCACGTCCAGACAGAAGAGCACTAAGTTTCGAGGCCCATCGTATTTTCTCCCACTTAGCTGTAGTTGCGAACCTCTCGAATCTTTGTAGGTAAGCATCCAAGTCGTCCTTACCATCCACAAATGAGGGGAGCTTGGGTGCCTTGGCCCAATCCTCTCTTAATTCGGCGCGTTCGGCGACGTTACGGCCTTGTTCTAGACGGGCGAGCTCCAATTCATGCTCTCTCTTAGCGGCTTCAATAGCTTCTTTCTGCTTCAATAGTTCTGCTTCCATCTCTAATTTTCTCAGTTCGCGTTCTTGCCGCCTATTTTCTCTCTCTTCATCTTCCCTTCTACGCCTTTGCTCTTTCTCTTCTTCTTCCTTCCGTCTGTCTTCCTCAAGTATTCGACGTCTCTCTTCCTTTTCTTCTTCTAACTGCCGCCGCTTTTCTTCTTTTTCCTCTTCCAATTGTCTACATTTTTCTTCTCTCTCTTCTTCTAACTGTCTATGTTTTTCTTCTCTCTCTTCTTCTAACTGTATACGTTTTTCTTCTTTTTCTTCCTCTTCCCTTCTTCTAACTTTTGTTGTTTTTCTACAAACTCGAGCAACTTTTCTCCTTCCAATCCAAATTCTTTCCCTATCTGCAAAAGCTTTTCCATTTCCATAGCAGTAGTTCACAGCAAACACTCAATATGTTCTTCTTCGTAACAGTTCTTGTTACTTTTGCTATAACTCCTTCTCCTTGAACTATCCTTTCCTGGTTACTGTAGTCAGCAAACAGTTGAATTCCTCTCCCGGACAGGCCCCCAATGTTACATGGGTAATCTTTTAGAGGACAAGTAGCTTGCAAACTAACTGAACGCAGGGTTGTTGGAACAGCAACAAGAAGATTTATTCCAAAAATGAACGTAGTTTCCACGAAGTAAAACTCCACAACAGCACTTAACTCGATAAACTTACACGGCCTCCGCCAACTTGAATAAATTTACACGGCCTCTGCCAACTTGATAAACACTGCTTCAGTCACACTTGACTTCACACGGCTGATCGTCAAACTCTCTTCGCTTGTGGTAAACTAGTTAAAACTCCACTCGAATTCGCTTACTTATATACGTTTACAATAATATTCTAGAAGTTTCTAAATAGTCTAATTATTATAGAAAGATTACAAAAAGATTACAAAATATCCCACTTTAGAAACGCTGACACAAGATCCTAAAATAAACAAACTATGAACTCTCGCGAAGCTTCTAGAAAGTCACGCTAGTCACGCAACAGAGTTTTTCGTAACAGTTTGCTTATTAGAACTATAAGACACAGTGTTTTGCTAAGACAGTGTTTAGTTACTTCGCTAGTGTTATTTTTGAACTGCGTGACTTCATCCCAGTGAAGTCAAGTTTACATTAGTTGTGCAGCTATGAAGTTTGTTCCAGTTTCTCCTGGCAGTTTCTAAGTTTGTTTTATGTTTTCCTTGTTTAAGTGTTCCAAAAAAGGAAGGGATGTAGAGTACTTTCAGTATAGCTTACATGATATGTCTGAGTTTAAAAAGGTTCATGGGATTAATTATTAAAAGCATGACAGGTTAGACTTTATAATCCATTTGAATTGGTTTCAATATGCGATTAAGACACAACAGTACAGTTCATCCACCTTTGATTAAAGACAAAACAGTAAATTTGAAATTTGTTTGTTGGTGTTTTGACACCGTCTTTTTTTGTAGATGTGCTGCCTTTTTTAATCACCAGTAATCTAAGTCAGTGGGAAAGCAGATACCATTCAGAATTTTTTGTTTGATTTGCCCTTGTTCACCATAATAGAAGAAAAATTTTCTCTGTGTTTTGTATTTTCACATTCAGAGAGGTTCTTATCATGTCAACTTTCTTGGTTTCAGATTTTATCTAAAGCTGGCAAATCCAAAGGAGAACAAGGTGATGATGACGACGACGATGATGACGACGATGATGATGACGATGATGATGATGATATTACAAATATGAATGATGATTTAAATGATCAAGAGAAAGTTAATAAGAGGGAAGGAAAATCAGTGACTCTGGAGATGATAAAAGTTTGGAGATCAGGACTTGAAGTATGATGCTTTGTTTTGGATTGTAAAGTTTAGCTGTGCCTGTAAAATGTAGCATAAATGGTAATGTTAAAATGGAAGTACAGTTTGCCTCCCTACCTCCCTAGATAGTTCTCAGGAATTCCACTTCCTATAAAACTCAGGAAAAAAATAATATTTACTACTTATTTTTCTGGAATATCAGTTTGTTTCTAGGAAATAAAACCAAATTCAGTTGAAATCAGGAAGGATAAAACTAAACAGCTAAAGTACATCAGTGTAACTGCAAAGGTACATTGTCAGGGCTGTCATCCCCCCCCCCCCCCCCCCCCCCCCACATCTTCAAATATTGAGAATTGATGGGAAAGGGACGATAAATAATAAAAAAAAAACAGCGTGTGAAAAAGGTGTTGTTGGAGTTGTAACATTTGACCTAATTGGCTTACTTCCCACCAATCACATAAAGTATTTGAAAAAATTTCTCTGTCAGAAAGTCGATTCTACAAGAAATGGCAAACCATGGCATTATCCGGGAGATTTCAGACTCTATCTGAAACTGGGAGAAACGGTTCAAAATCTGGAGTCTCCAGGATTATCCAGGAAAGTTGACAGCCCTGCAGCCCAATGTAGTTAGAAATAATTATACAGTAGTTTGGTTTGTGAACCATGAACCTTTGCTGTGATTAATCACTTTGAAATCAACATTCCTTTTATGGCTCAGTAAATAATCCATTAAATAAAAACAAAATAAATTATTCTGGGATCATTATATGACTGTTTCTGGGAAACTGCCTACCAATCCCAACCCTAAGCTAACATTTTGTCCTAAGTGAGAAGTACATTTACTTGTTAATGTAATGTAGGTGGGCAGTTTCCCAGAAATCTGTAATGATCCAAATTATGTTTGATTAAAAGGACCATGAAAAGATTAGAAAAATAAACTGGCAGACAGCAGCTAGTTGGTTATTTGCAAGCATAGGCAAGGAGTTTATTAATCCCTTTCATCACTGTTAGTAATACTCTTATTCAAAACTGCCTGTTAAAGTATTGTTCACACATTCAGGAAATTTGATTTTCTTTTCTCTTTCAGAAAAATTCAATTTATTCCCTTAAGCAAGCACTGAGAGCATTTCAGTCAGCTGTACACGGAGCCCTAGACACTGGAGATGAAAAATCACAAGTGCGCTTGACATTTAAAGTTGAGGGAGACAAAGGTACTCATCAGATAATAATCTTGTAACATGCAACACCCCTAAATGGTTTTGCTCTTCTAATTTGTACTATCTCAGTTAATAACTATGTTGCCCTAACTGTGGCTGACTTTACAGGGTTCCAAACAATTTTGGGACAGTGGTCGGGCATGATAACCAACTTACATGTAAGAAACTTTTGCTCAGTTGAGTCTCATTTCTGACCTGTCTAAATATTCAGATTGGGAAAAAAAAAAAAAAGGTTTACGTTCATGTGTAATTTTTTTTGTCTGTGAGCATGATTTTATTTTTACAGAGACAAACTCTGAGATTTACAGCTGGGAGGATTTGGTTATTTTTTGAAGTATGAGAGTGGCGTGACTAGTGAATGACAAGAGAGTGAAGTTTTTGGCCAGTCAAGCCACCTTTCTGGCTGGACATTGTCTGTTGACCAGCCACTATTTTGAGCCCTGCTTTTATATTATTTTTACTCTGTAAAGAACACATGCACATTCGAAGGCGACGTGAATATCAGCGAATAGTCACCGAGACGAAGTCGAGGTGACTATTCGCCAATATTCATGAGGCGACTAATTGTTTTAGTATAATTACATTGATGATTATTCGAGAAAATAAAATTATTGATCAACTTCCTACCCTGAAACATCAAAAAATCTGGCTGCCATTTTGAAACTGCTAGCCTTCAACGCTATAATCACCGCGCGGTGATTATAGCGGGATAAAGCAAAGCTCCTAGCCAATCACAGCGCTCTATTTTCGATAGTCATCAATGTAATTATACTAAAATATAATATTAACCAATCAGCCACAAATTTCTGAAGCAGAATTGGATAGAGTGGATGTTGATCCAAACTTATTCAGACACACTTAACTGAGAAAGACATCAAACTTTTAATGAACTAAATACTGCCCAGTCTGGTTTGTCTTATGAAAAATTAATTCCCTTGGAACCTTGTTTTTTGTTTTACAACTCTCCAGTGAGGTTACACAAAATGAAGCAGGTCAATCAAGGCTTATGTGGACAACAATATTTCTTACAAATCTCTGTATTTTGTAACTCCAAACCTCAAGATGGTCCTTTAATGTTCACAAGAATGGGGGATGGTCTATTTAGCCTGCTGTACAATATTTGATTGAGTAGGTAAATTGGATAGAATATTTTGTCCAAATAATCAGAAAAAGTTTGGGTTGGAACCCCAGTCTAGTCTGAAAATTTTTCAGTTTGTTTATTTTTATTTTTTGCTTTATCCTGTTAGGTTGTTTACATGTCTATTATTAGTATTATTGCAAGCATTACATTTATGTTAATCTTTTTTCATCTGAAATTCATAAATCTACATGTGTAGTGTATTTATGTTCATACACACCTGTATGTTTATGGTGAACCTTTTTTTTTCTCCCCAGTTTTCAATGCCATTATTCAACTTTGCTTGAGACATGTTTACCCAGTATTATTTCACTACATTGGAGGGATGCAGTATAAGCAAGGAAAAAGGTTTGTAAATCAGTGTCAAAATATGTATTCCAGTTCACAATGGCTGAACTTCATTCATGATTAATTTTGTAAGCCAACATTGCTAGACAAGCTTTAGGACCTTTTATTAAAGTAGTTGTCAAGCTTACAGGTAGTATGTGTACATTCTATTGACAATATCTTATGCAATAAAAATAATCATATGCTTTCAAACATTTTAAGCCTTGACTTGTTTTCTTGTGGCTCACTTTGCTTGCCATAATTGGAGAACTTAACTTGTGTGCAGGCTGTTTGATAGCCTCATGGAGGGGCAGGGAAAGTAGGGTTCTCTATTTCTCTCATATCTTTCACAACCCACCCCTCCCCCCCCCCCCCCCCAACACCACCAGATTGCTTCAGATGACTTGCTTGCAGGCTTTTTGATGGTTTCATGAAGTGTGTTTGTTTTTTATCGCAGAATTCTCCCTTCTTTTCATTCAAACTGGTCTAAGGTTAAAACACCAGTCAAGCATTACCTCACTGACATTCTGCAGGTACAACTTATTGATAATGGTACTAAAGTACAAGTGCTATAGATACATGTACAGTGTTTATCTGTACACTGAATTGTCTCCTTTTGTATATAGCTGATTCAATAAAGGTTGCCTTGGACATTGGGAATTGCCAAGAGAGAATGAGCTTGGAATTGCTCAGTGGAAGCTATTGTTTGGTGGTAATTGCATTGTTCCATATACCCTATTGCCCAATTACCAATGACCAATTATCAAAGCAACCTTTTTTCGATTGATTTACCTGTATATGATATATTTGCCTCTATTACAGACAGTTGTTTTGATCTTTAAGATACACAATTCGTACTTCAAAGAATTGGATGTGTCTAATTAGTATCTTTTGTTGGCCTTAAAGATAGTGGAAGTAATTTTATCTCAGAAACTTGTTTTTTATTCCTTTGATGTCCACTCATATAATGAGGTTTGACTGTATGGTTAAATAGATCTTTACACACTGTTGCGTTGTCCATCTTAAAGAGAGAGCTTGGTACAAATGTACATTAAATTTTACAATAACTTAGCGAATCCTCGAGCAGTGATTGGTCAGGAGGTATGGTCTACGAGAGTATAGACCATGAAAATGACGTACCATTTCACGCGTGATTTTCCGAGAAACTTCCCAGGAAACTAAAAATAAATGTTGTGAAAAAATCGACCACAATTTTCCATGGTCTACACTCTTATAGACCATAGAAATGACTCAATAAAATGTTCAAAACTTTGCAGTGAAACCAATCGCCTGTGGCTCGTGGTCCCAATTGAGTTTTGAACATTTTTTGATGTCATTTCTATGTGTGTAGACCAAGGAAAATTTCGGTCGATTTGTTAAATGGAGGGATCTGCCTGCCACTTTGACTGTGGAGAAAGCATTGAGAACATTGCTAATTTTTTGTGATAAGAATTTAACACTGTGATTTTTCTGTGGTTTTGTTTGCAGTTGTTGCGGACTCTTGCTGAGCCATCCATGTTATGTGTGATCTTACGACATGCTCAGCAGCTGATACCATACTATGCCTGCTATCCAAAAATTGCCAAAGCTTTTATAAAGGTAACAGTGATAACTTTGTTAATGATATATGAAATAAATCATATATGAACTGCGGAAATGAAATAAAATGAAGAAATGATCGTCGCAGTGAACGCAATTTATGCAATTGCGTAGAGAAGCCTGAAAAAAATTCAGGACTTCAACGGGGTTTGAACCCGTGACCTCGCGATACCGGTGCGATGCTCTACCAACTGAAAGATTTTTTTAAAGATATTGTAAACAAACCCCGTGGCATGCATCAATGCTATTTTGATTCGCTTCGTGGTATCATATTACAGCTACAGAAAGAACTAAGCGAGAGTGGATTCGAAAACATGTTTAAAATCACGAAAAAGAGCATGCAGGGTATGCTTAAAACAATTTCTTTTTCTATTTCTTATTGTCCATTTTACAACTTTTTAAATCTACCCTTTTTTTGCTTTTCTCCTACTATTTACTGCTGCCGAAAACCTCAAAGTAGCCGGCGATAGTGCTGGTCACCGGCGCACTCTGAAAACCCTGGGCAGGGAAACACATATCACTAGGAATATGTGTTCCTGGGTAGGGGAAACACATTTTACCAGTGACTTGTGTTTTCCGGGTAGGGGAACACATATCACTAGGAATATGTGTCCCTGGGTAGGGGAAACACATTTTACCAGTGACTTGTGTTTTCCGGGTAGGGGAACACATATCACTAGGAATATGTGTTCCTGGGTAGAGAAACACATTTTACCAGTGACTTGTGTTTTCCGGGTAGGGGAACACATATCACTAGGAATATGTGTTCCTGGGTAGGGGAAACACATTTTACCAGTGACTTGTGTTTTCCGGGTAGGGGAACACATATCACTAGGAATATGTGTTCCTGGGTAGGGGAAACACATTTCACCAGTGAGTTGTGTTTTCCGGGTAGGGGAACACATATCACTAGGAATATGTGTTCCTGGGTAGGGGAAACACATTTTACCAGTGACTTGTGTTTTCCGGGTAGGGGAACACATATCACTAGGAATATGTGTTCCTGGGTAGGGGAAACACATTTCACCAGTGACTTGTGTTTTCCGGGTGGGGGAACACATATCACTAGGAATATGTGTTCCTGGGTAGGGGAAACACATTTTACCAGTGACTTGTGTTTTCCGGGTAGGGGAACACATATCACTAGGAATATGTGTTCCTGGGTAGGGGAAACACATTTCACCAGTGAGTTGTGTTTTCCGGGTAGGGGAACACATATCACTAGGAATATGTGTTCCTGGGTAGGGGAAACACATTTCACCAGTGAGTTGTGTTTTCCGGGTAGGGGAACACATATCACTAGGAATATGTGTTCCTGGGTAGGGGAAACACATTTCACCAGTGAGTTGTGTTTTCTGGGTAGGGGAACACATATCACTAGGAATATGTGTTCCTGGGTAGGGGAAACACATTTCACCAGTGAGTTGTGTTTTCTGGGTAGGGGAACACATATCACTAGGAATATGTGTTCCTGGGTAGGGGAAACACATTTTACCAGTGACATGTGATTTCCGGGTAGGGGAACGCATATCACTAGGAATATGTGTTCCTGGGTAGGGAAAACACATTTCACCAGTGACATGTGTTTCCTGGGTAGGGGAACACGTATCGCTAGGAATAATTATTTGTTCCTGGGTAGGGGAAGCACATTGCATCAGTGACATATGTGTTTCCCGGGTAGGGGAACACATATCACTAGGAATAATTATTTGTTCCCGGGTAGAGGGACACATATCACTTGTGATATGTGTTTCCAGGGTAGAGAAACACATTTCACCAGTGACATGTGTTTCCCGGGTAGGGGAACACATATCACTAGGAATATGTGTTCCTGGGTAGGGGAACACGTTTCACTAGGAATAATTATTTGTTCCTGGGTAGGGGAAGCACATTGCATCAGTGACATATGTGTTTCCCGGGTAGAGGGACACATATCACTAGTGATATGTGTTTCCAGGGTAGAGAAACACATTTCACTAGTGACATGTGTTTCCCGGGTAGGGGTACACACATTACTAGGGATAAGTAGTGTCGTAGTCTCGTAGGAACGGGTTTACGATGTAATACATGCGAATGTAGTAAAGTAAGAAATTAGCATAGTGATTCAGTACGAACAAGACGTGTGGTACAACGGAAGAAATTTGAAGCTAGCGAAACCTAAGAATCTACACTGGCGACGAGGATCCACTTTGTGCCGCTGCTCAAACAAAGCGATGATTATTTCCTCTCAACTGAAGCAGGGAGAGTTGCCCGTCTGGAAAAGCAAGCGAGAAGGACAATGCCAATTTTGGGAAGTCCGAGCAAAGATAATAGCTTGATTCAGCAACAGGACGAGAACGTCATTTGACGACGGGTAAGCGCGCGGAAAGAACTAAACTCGACTTCCGGTTCCCAATTTGCCGCTCTGCCATTGGTCAATCTAGTTGTTTGATTTGCGCGCCCAGTCGTCACGTTCCCGTTCTGTTGCTAAATAAGCCTAATAACAGGGAGCTAAAGCAAAGACGTGTTTGAGCGATGCACGTCAACCGGAAGTGAGGCCTTCTCCCTTTTCATATGCCTTGACTCTAACAAATTTGTTTTGTTAAGTTTCTTTTCTCTTATAAAGAGGACTTACCCGAGAGCTTCAACCAAACCACTACCCAATGATGCAAAACCCCACTTCCGGTTGATGTCCGTCGGTCAAAGAGCTGTTGCTTAAGCTCCCCTGCTAAAGGTGGTATCAAATACCCCAAAACAAGCATCGAGCAAAGACACGATAAAATGAGCACGCGGAAGGAATGTTACCCATCACCATGCACCTAAGACAATAGAAAAGGACGCCACCCATCAGACAACCAGGAAGAAGCTTCGTGAGACTCAAGAAGAGAAAGAAGATACAAAGAAAAAGCGCAGCGATGAGAAAGAACAGATCCCAAACAAGCAATGCCACCGTAAGTAGAAACATGAAAAATCCGACATAAAAAAAGAAATCAGGGACTATTCCAAAGCCGAAAGGGCAGAAAACCAGGAGCCTTCTTAGATTGATTGGTGGATTTAGTCCATGGAAAACAAATCGTAACCCGAGACACAAATATAATTGGTTGACAAGTAACTTGTGTTCCCCAGCAAAACCGACCAGGGACTCTGAAAAGCAACAACAGAGGAAGGCAGTTTAAACACCAAGAAAGTGGTGTAAACGCAGAGGTTTAGCATCTACAAGGGGGAAAAGATGCGACGAATAAAGACCAAGAAAATAGCGGAAGCGCGGAGGTTAAGTCCCGAGCTGAAAGTGGCCAGAGCGCGGAAGTTGAGGATCAATAAAGTGGCGAAGGCGCAGAAGTTGAGGACCAAGAAAGTGGCCAAAGCGCGGAGGTTGAGGACCAAGAAAGTGGCGAAAGCGCGGAAGTTGAGGACCAAGAAAGTGGCGAAAGCACGGAAGTTGAGGACCAAGAAAGTGGCCAAAGCGCGGAAGTTGAGGACCAAGAAAGTGGCGAAAGCGCGGAAGTTGAGGATCAAGAAAGTGGCGAAAGCGTGGAGGTTAAACAGCAAGAGCAAGTAGAAAGGTCGGAGGTTGTTGAAAGCAAGACAAGTGATGGTCTAACCAGTTCACGGAAAAGGAAACATACTTTGAGTTCCACTAATCAGGGTGGCGCATACGTACCATCTGAAGCTGCTGTTAAGTTTATGCAAAATCGTTCGCGTTCTGTTCTGCCATTTCCATGTGCTTCACAACGCTTTTACTCCAATCAGAATAGAAAGCAACCAAAAATTCAGAAAGATCGAGGCGGCAACAGAAATTATCTGGTTTACTCAAAGAAAACACAGTCCTTGGCGTTGAACGAAACCAAGTTGATTGTTCGTTGAAAGAGAACATCGAAGCTTTAAGGAAAAATGTTGATTCTTCCACATGTAAAACAAGGCATGCTGAACTTTGTGCTGTAGTTGCTATTGCCACAGAGCTTAAAAAATGCCTTCCCTTGCCGTCTTCGACAGCTGCCACCATATACTAAAACAGAAAATCTTCACTCTTAAATGTAGAAAAAAGCTTGGGCTTCCATGCAGTTGATGCGTATGGAAAACTGTCGAGGCATCTAAACATTGCACAGGTATGCATTGATCAAAAGGCGTACATGGTGGAAACAAAGGATACTGATATAAGCAAAGATGTTGAAATCGTTAGTGGTAAGTTGGAAAAACTCAGTAACAGCGGATTGACAAAACATTAGAGTCGTGTCTAAAAGGCAATTTCAGAGACGTCTTAGAGTCCTTAGAGAACAAAAGAGACAGAGATATTTTGGAAGCTATCATAGTCAAGATGACAAGCGTGAAAACGGTTGTGTCTCAAAGGACTAAAATTCAAAGAGGGTGTTAGCAAGCTATGCGACCTTGGAAACAACGCTCAAAAATGTAAAGGACATTCACCAAAGCTGCCTTGCTGTGCGAAGTGACATGTCGGTTGTCAAACAGCACAAGAAAATTCAAAGAAAAAGAAAAAAGTTAAGGCAAGAAAAGTTACAGACTG
This sequence comes from Porites divaricata, assembly GCA_038088405.1. NCBI lineage: Eukaryota > Metazoa > Cnidaria > Anthozoa > Scleractinia > Poritidae > Porites > Porites divaricata. The sequence continues at coordinate 10,957,506 of JBBMOI010000008.1, read as the reverse complement.
CTGCCAAAGGAAGAGGAAGGAAACGTAAATGTTATGAATTCCCAGAGCTTGTACGTTATATAGAATTTGCTGCGGGTGATAGAGCACTTCACGGAGGTGGCGGGCCTCAAGCGGATCCCCGTTTGGTAGATACCATACGTTATTCAAGGCAGCTGACAAAGCAACTGTTATGCGGCATGCTCAGGAGCTGTTAAAAAAATCAAGCCAGATTTTGATAGTTCTACTTCTTGTTTGTACACATATACAATGAACTATTGAAAAGGGACAAAACAAGCAGAACGCCACCACCATGGAAGAGGGCCCCCCACACGTCACAAAACATTTATCCCACAAATGCATACTGGTCAACGTCACATAAGAATTACCTTGTAGATTTTGCAGCTGAAAATGCAAATGGCTTCCTTCTGGACTCAAAAGACGCAGAACGTATAGTGTGCGGTGATATGGCACCTATCTTAAAATCCGGGAGAAGCTGAGATAATTTTCAAACACCAGATCTTCTTTCGATCAGTCACATAATTCTATGACTCCTATGACTCATCTCTTCGTGGACACACCAAATGTAGTTCTTCTTATTCCAGGAACTGATGCAGTGGTGAATGTTACCAGAACGGACAAAGTTTTTACTTTAATTAACTTAGCTTTGATGGAGCCAGAAACTGTTTTCCGCGTTTTTAACGAAAAACTGACGAGCTTCTCGCTGGACAAGTTCTTCCGGAACAAAGAGGAAGGGTAACTAAAGGAAATAATGGGCTTTTAGTGAATAATGGTCCCTCAGAAGCTCCAGCTAATTTCCTCGTGCAGATGCTCCTGGTTGGCTTTTTAAAGTTTCTGGACTTGGATAAGATCACTCAACGATCCTTTGCAGAATTCTTAAGGAAACGAAACTTTGTAGTACGGGTACATGCAGTAGAAAACAGCGTGTTGTCAGGTCAAGACCGTTTCTCGTCAAAAATGGTTCACCAAGATGCCTCTCCAGAAAGTAAGGAACATAAGGAGAACATGGAGTGTATGACAGAATAAGTAATCAAGGGCATCGGCGAAAGAGTGTATAGCAAAGAAACAGGCAAATGCTTCAGGGGCATGGGATAGGAAGAAAAATATATTTTTAATGATGAAGAGGGTCTGAAGACATTCGGGCTCTTGTCGGATGACAAAATGAGGATGTGACGAGGTATATGAGGCTTCCAAAACCGGCATGCTTACATATTTGGAAATTGTTTGGGCTGTAAAAATGAACTTTACAGGAAGTTACAGCTAGGATTACTGTACGTTAAAGTGTACAAAACTGCATGCTGTGTCGAGTACAGCACTTCCATCTTTAGAGAAGACGAGGCATGGACAGTAAAGCCCTTGGAGCGGTAAGCAATGAGAACACTATGGAGGGCTACATTGCATGAGTTGCAAGAGACGATGTAGTTTTCCATCAGGTCCTTGGGATGAGTGCTTTGCCTTTTTTACCGGAGAAAGTTCTTGATACTTGTTTCTGGGTGAGTCCTTTGCCGTCACCAGAGTGTCTGAAATCAATCGCTTTTCTGGCTTGGGTTTCAGTTGAAGAAACAACAGAATACTTCGAAAGCTCCCGAAAATTACTTTGCGCTCAAAAACAAGAAGACCTTAAAAGAGAAACCTGGAAGGTGCACCCCCTTTACAAAGAGAGTAGGGCAGCATTAATAAGAAAATGCAATGAGACTGGCCTTACAATCTCTGGAAAAAAATGTTATCTTGTTCAATGTATCGCAGAAAGTGAAGGTGGAACTAGTGACTGGAAGTTCCTTACAGAACGTGACCTCTATGGCGAGAACAAGTCTTCAATCCCAAGCACTACTGCCGGTCTCATTAAGCTCTCTGTGGCTCATTTACGAGCAATCCTCAGGCATCATAACATTTTAGAAGTGGGCATAAAAGACGAACTCTTAGCAAGAGTTGGCCTTTTTAAGGGGGACCAACCCGAAGCCTCATTTTCAAGAGAGCGGTTATGCGTTTTTCATTATATTTCAGTAACAAAAGAAATTTACGGTCATCAATAGAAAACACCTTGGGTCTCTCGAAACAGAAAATTCGCTCATGGAAAAAAGCTTACAATAAGAAATTCTTATCTGAAGAGTATGTTGTCTAACAGCAAGCCTGTAACAACTTGAAGAAGAAATGGGGACAAAAACATCATCGACCTTCTTGCGCCTTTAGATAACGCTCCAGGAAGAAAAAGCAAGAGCAAGAATTGTTGAGCTGGGAAGGGAGCCGGTAAAGGAAACGCAGGACATGGACAGGCAGAGAGGAGCGAAACCAAAGGGAAAGTAGCAAACCCTGCAAAAATGGAGAATCAACAAATTCTAGAGAGTGTCCTTACACCATGCAAGGATGATTTGATACAGGGGAAAGGAGGGATCGAACACATGGCAATGGAAGACAAGTTTCGAGTCAAGGAAGATCTTGTGACCAATAGCTGTGAAGCTCCTCGCTGGCATTCGGAAAGAATACGACGACGGCAACCCGCTAAACAACTCGAAAAATTCTGCAAATGATTTGACCTACTTTGGAACTGTAATTGATGTCTTGTGTACAGAGGAAGAATTAAAAGGAACGAAATAAAAACCAGGATGGTATCGGGGCGAGGTGCAGCTTTATGACGAAGATGAAGATAAACTGAACATTTTGTACTTTAAAAATCGCTCGGTGTTTAGTTTGAATTTAACTAGATCTTTTACAAATGGCGTCATTCGTGTAGTATAAGGTATCGTACCGTTTTAGCGAAGAAAGACCCCTATAATATGTGCTGATTGCTTTTTCTCAAAATTTTCTTAGTGTACATAAACGGCAAGGCAAAATTTACGAGATTGCTCTTTAGACACTGTATTTTAAGACGTGAATAATATTTTTTTCGTTGTTATTAAAGAAACAGATATCACATATCCCTAGTGATATTAGTTCCCCTACCCGGAAACACATATCCCTAGTGATATATGTTCCCCTGCCCAGGAAACACATATCCCTAGGGATATGTGTTTCCTTGGTAGGGGAACACATATCTCTAGGGATATGTGTTTCCTGGGTAGGGAAACACATATCACTAGTGATATATCACTAGTGATATGGGAGACACATATCCCTAGTGATAGTGATATATGTTCCCCTGCCCAGGAAACACATATCCCTAGGGATATGTGTTCCCCTACCTGGAAACGCATCTCCCTAGTAATATGTGTTCCCCTACCCGAAAACACATATCCCTAGTGACATGTGTTCCCCTACCTATATAGTGATATGTGTTTCCCTGCCCAGGAAACACATATCCCTAGGGATATGTGTTCCCCTACCCAGGTAACACATATCCCTAGTGACATGTGTTCCCCTACTTGGGAGACACATATCCCTAGTGATAGTGATATGTGTTTCCCTACCCAGGAAACACATATCCCTAGAGATATGTGTTCCCCTACCAAGGAAATACATATCCCTGGTGATATGTGTTCCCCTACCCAGGAAACACATCTCCCTAGTGATATGTGTTCCCCTACCCAAAAACACCTCTCCCTAGTGACATGTGTTCCCCTACCTGGAAAACACATATCCCTAAGATATGTGTTCCCCTACCCTGAAACACATATCCCTAGTTACATGTGTCCCCCTATCCGAAAAACACAGATCCCTTGTGATATGTGTTTCCCTTCCCAGGAAACATATATCCCTCGCGATATATGTTCCCCTACCTTGAAACACATATCCATAGTGATATGTGTTTTCCCACCCCTTATGTCACTAGTGATATGGACGTCCATTACGTTGCATTCGTTTGTCGTTGAGTTTATATGTTGTTCCAATCTTTAGCTACCAAAGGTAGTCTTAAGTACAGTGTACATGTATCTGTCTGGTCATCATGTGTGATTGTAGGCAGGAGTTTGGTGAACATGAGCAAAGTTTATGACTGTTATTAGGCACAGCTCTGTTTTACTCTAATTAATGATATTTAAATTTTTATTTATTGTTACTATACATTGTACAATGTAGTCACGTTTTGCCTTCTCATTGGCTAAGAGCCTAGGGCTAAGTTTGGAAATCAGCGCAACCTACAGATTACTTAGTTATCTGCTGGCAGATAACTGACTAATCTGTAGACTGCGCGCGCAATGCATGATTTCCAATAACAATATTAATGTCGGTGTGTTTGTCGTCTTTTTCTTCAAGTGTTTAAGTGTTACCAGCGTCAGCCCTCGGCTCAGCTGACAACATTTCGACCTAGAACTTGGTTATTCCGGGTATCACAAAAAAACCTCATCCAATAATTATTGTTTATTGTCGTCTTCTGCAGAGATCTGTAAGAATGTGGAGTAGAGGTGAAGAACATGTCAGAGTTCTCGCTTTCCTTGGTATCAGGAATGTTGCAACGATGATGTCTTCATCACTGTTGGAGTTTTCCGTCAAGGTTTGTTCCTAACTGCACTAAACTCCTTTTGATGCACCTTGACCAATCAACCAAATAATCAACTGCAAAAGTTGGCTTCTTGTTCCAGAAAGTTATCGCTTGTTCGTAAATGCACCGTTTGATTTCAAGCCAATATACACCATGTAGACCTTAGAAGAGATGTGCACCCCTTTGCAATGGGAAGTCGTTGTGTTTGAATTAAGTTTTATTTTAATTGTTATCATTTTGTTTTTTCAGCAATTGTACATAAATTTTGTCAAGAATTCCAAGTTCATGTCCCCCAAGACAAAACCCATCATCGCATTCATGCAGAATTCATTGGTTGAGATCTTCAGTCTGGATTCTCATCTAACTTACCAACATGGATTTGTCTTCATCAGACAGCTGGCAATTCACCTTAGAAATGCCATTGTGCAGCAGAAGAAGGTACTTTAGGGCCTGTCACATGGAAATGGGATACCCCTCGCAGGTGGGGTAACCCGCCTATGCATATGATGATGATGTCCCATTTAAATTTGACTACGTAAACATGATAGGTGGGGTGACCCGCCACATGTTACCTCGCCTATCTGGGGTCCCTCACCCCAGGCCCTTTGTGTATCAAGCAGAGGATAAGCCTCGGACTTGCAATCCCTCTTTCCTCGTTATTTTTTAGGAATTATTGTAGATTTGTTGGAAGGTCAAACAGTCCTTTTCAGAGCCATTTCTCCTGCATAACGTACTGGTATTGTTTGTAGATAAATGGGTTTAGAGTCGGCTTAGAAGGCCTAATTCATCCCTCTTAAGTTTTTTTACCCACACCGGTGACGTCATCACAAGTGATCAGTAGGAGAGCGAGTGATATTTGGCGCCACTCCCGACACAGCATATGTCAATCATTTTTCCCGCGAAAATTTATGATATGATTCAAATCCATTTAGACAAAACAAGTGGGCGTCACTGTGCGACCTCATTGAAGCTCGCTTCGCTTGCTTTTGAGAGCTTAAGACAGTTCGACTTGTAGCAAGTCAACAATCCGCGGTAATCTTCCTCAAGTTTGTCCATCCGTGCCTTCTTTTGTACTGGCCTTCTTATTTATACCTCTTTTTATGGTTGAATTGTTTTTTTTCTGCTTTCTTGTGGTGGCGCTTCTCACTGTTGGAATTTTGTTAAATTTCCTGACACAGCTCCTTTAAACGATTCTGATTCCTTTTTTTTTTCTTTCAGGACTCGTATCAGTCGGTTTATAACTGGCAGTACATACACTGTCTTCACCTTTGGTGTCGTGTTGTGAGTGAAGTGAAAAGCAACGGAGTCCTTGATCCTCTTATTTATCCCCTGGTACAGACCATCATCGGTGCAATTAAGTAAGCTTACTCATGTTCCTGTTGAACTCTTTGAGGAGGCTGAACACAGTTTCTCTTGGAATTCTTTATCCCTTTACTGCGTTTGTTAACATCTTTATCATGAGGAGATAAGCAGCCAATAAACTTTTAAAGAAAAAAGTACGAGGACAAGCTGACTGAGAAAATTGCTCAGACTGAAGGAATTTATTCTGTTTTCGTTGCATTCGATAGAGCCATTTTCGTATGACCTTGAAAAATGGTTTCGTTAAGTGTTCTTTATTTGTTTTATCAGCCAAAAGAACAAGACATGGACTCTTTTTTTCCCGCCAAAGAAAACCCTAATATGGAGAAGCCATTAATTCGATTGGCCAATCATGTTGCAGTATGACGTAAAAGCGAAGTATCGATTGATTTCTAGAAAGTTCTTCGGACATGAAGTTTTTTTCAACCGAGCGTTCGCTTAACCAACCAAAAGCCACGCGCATTTGTATCCGTTCGACGAACCAATCAAAACGTTCTATTTCCGTTCGTTTGTTGTCTCTGTTTTGTTCGCGCGTTTCATTTCAAGCTAATACGAAAATCACTCTATATGGCGTGTTCTCAGCGCGCGTAAAAGTGTTGAGCATGCGAAAATGATCAACTTCTAACATCTGATAACTCTAAGCTCTCTGGTGGACTCTGCGGCCGGGGCGCGTGACGGAAGAGGCAGAACAGAGAGCTTGGTCCGAAACTCTCGGGACGATTTAGGTGATTACATCATTGACATAAACTTCCTAGCAATTACCAGTTATTGCCGCATAGGCTATTTACAACCAGGGCGTGAAAAACACTCATCGAATTCCTGCTTGTCGGGTGAACAAGCAGTCCCCAAAATTAGCATGTGCGGGGGGACTTGTTTGCATATGCATGTCTTCGTTTACTTTACAGGAACATGTACAAAATGACTGGTTGGGGGCGGAGCCGGGAACTTTGCCCACCGGGCTTGTAAGTCCGAAGGGAAAATTTTCTTGCCCCAGACTACCGGAGGGGACTTTTTTTTAGCCCCGTTTTCTTCACCACATTTACTATGATAAACCAAAACAGTATTTTTTTATAATTCCTGTAGAAAGGGTTATGTATCTTGTTACTAATTTTGTTGTTTTCTCTTCGATTGAAGATTGGTTCCTGCGGCAAGGTTTTATCCTCTTCGATTTCACTGTATTCGTTCGTTGAACCTGCTGTCACAGGCGACAGACACATACATTCCCGTAGCACCATTCTTGCTGGAGGTAAGTAAGATTTTGGTTAAATCACAAGGCACAGAAATGAATGCACGTACAATTTACAACCCATTATCCAACCTCCTAGAGTTTATTGAAATGACAGTGAATATGAAGACCACAAAACGAAATTGTTTTATTGACACTCCCTTTCTCTGATGCGGTGACCACATCCCCACCCCTCTCTTTCTCGCAACCCGACGACCACCCCGTTTAGAAAACCAGCCATGAATACAGGATTTACCTTTTTGGTACGTGTTAAATTTCGCGTTTTTCGCGATTGTGGGAAAATCGCGAAATTAAAGACCCACCAATAAAAATCCTCCTTGAAGTTTAAACACGCGAAATTTTGTTCAATAATAAATGATATATGTGTGGAGAGAAGAAAACAGAAAAAAATTGTGAGTTCCAGATGGGAATTGAACCCACGACCTTCCGTACACTAGTCGGATGCCCTAACCACTGAGCTACTGAGAATTCAGTGGTGAGCAAGTCAATTGTGGACTGACATAACTACCGCATCGCGTAGTCACATTATTTCAAGTGAACACACAACATTAACTGCATCGCGCAGTCGCATAATTTTGTTCCCTTATAGAAAATTCAAATCACAAAAAAAGATTAACATAACAAATACCGACAAATTTACTGGTAAGTTCCATTATGAATATATATGCGGTTTCCTTGTTCCAGTTTATCTCGATATTTTAAAAACGTTGGAACGTTTGAAATAAAAAATCAAGCTTAAGACGCTTGAATCGCGAAATTTAATTCCCTGTTTCATATTTGCCTCTTGAAATCCTCTATAAAACCCCGCGAAACACTGTCTGTCCAAAATTGCGAATTCAAGGGCCTGTTTACATGGAGGTGGGGGACCCCATGTAGGTGAAGTAACCCGCTTAGGTTAAGTAACCCGCCTGTCCATATAATCTCTCATTTTAATTTGATCACGTTTACATGCCGTGATATATATTTACGTGATAGGTGGGGTGACCATATGAGAGATTATATGGACAGGAGGGTTACCCCACCTAAGCGGATTACCTCACCTACTAGGGGTCCCCCCTCCATGTAAACAGGTGCTAAGTACCCGCCAAATTAAGTACCAATAAGGTATTAAACTGATTCCCAAAACACTTATCTTTTCTTGCAGAGCAAAATGGGCCCCTAGTGGGCAAAATCAACTTCGTTCCCAGGTCCTCTCTCCTACGGGTAGGAGGGAACCCTGGGAACGAGGTTGGGGCAAAATAAGCCCATCTTACGCGCTCGGGCAGTTAATCAGAATAAAGGATTCGCCGCATCTTACCAGCTCACAGACAACTCCGTACAATAAAGTTTGTTTTTTGCACTGCCATTAGTTTGACTTGCTTGCCCATGCTTTTGTTTCAGATTTTAGAATCTCCGGAATTTAACAAAAAAGTGAAGTCGTCTACTGCAAAGCCCACAGAGTTTTCGTGTATATTGAAAGTTTCAAAACAGCAACTGGGAACAAAACCATTCCAGGTAGGAACGTTATGCCTGATGCATCAGGCATCAATTTTCAGTCCGTAATTCACCGTACGGACTAGCGGACTCACCTGCGAGCGGCACGCAAAAGGAGACGCGAGCGTGGCTCGCTTCGCTCGCCACTCGAAATGGAGAGCCTGCTCGCAGACTACGTATACGGACCGCAGTTCAAATTGAAGATGACTGTAAGCAACTGTTCTATTCTATACGTGACTAATACAACTCACTTTGACTCTGAGGGCGACTACTGCACGGTTGTCGAAACGTCAGTCACTGTCAACAACAGCCCTATTTGCCACTTTCTTGTTCCCCATAATTCAATTTGCTTTCCCCACAAGTTTCTTTTTCAATTTTTTTTTTAATTTCTCAAGGAGAAATTAAGAAACGGTCCAGATAAGAACGATAGCAACAACGGCAACGAACATGTTGGAATGCAAAAAAGGTGCTAATTTTTTTTTTTCTCTACTTACTTCTGATTGGCTTAAACAGCAAAAGTTAACAAAACTTCATAAAGCGGTACATATATTCATCCTTACTTTCCAACCATCTTCCATATAACAAAATCTGGTCTCAGTTTGAATAACAAAGAAATCCTATGTGGGGAACATCTAAAATTGTAAACTTTTCTTGGCTATTGTTTTCAACTCTTGTGATTGGTCAAAATCTTTTAACACACAAAAAAAAAACCTTTCAAAGTGGAGTGTAAATGCATTTTATTGTGTAAACGGTCTTCATGTAGGTTTATGCATTCTCTGTGTGAAAATGAGAACATTCTTAAGTGGGGAAAGCACCGTTGCCGCAAAACAAAAGAAATTGCTATCCACCTTACCCGGATCATTACTTAAAAGCAGAGCTCACGCAAGGTTTTATGGGAACAAAATGGCTGTTTATGGAACGTAAAAGTCGCAATTTCTGGACTATGTTTTCCCGGACGATCATGCTCAACCAACTTACGAAAGGACTCCTGTGTACAAACCTTTCACAAATCTTTAATTCTCGTTTTAACTAATAAATTTAAATCAAAGCGATACTTGTTTTAGATCGGCTCGTTTAAAATAATCGTCTCTAATTTGGTTTGAGAGTGCGCGTTTCAAGTACCCAAATACCAAACACCATAGTTGCATATAAGTTATTGTTGTCAAAAAGGCAGGATGAAAGAGAAAACTTTCAATTAGGACATGATGTAAATCCGTGTTTTTGTTGCTAATTGTAAAGATTAGCCAAACCGTTTTAGTTTCCTTGAAGCATTTTCTCGGACAATTTTCACTGTTATTTTTAGAGGTTCCACGTCATCAACTTGTAGACAAAAAGAGTTAAAACTGAAATGCTTTTTAAGCTTTCAAATCTGAATTCGAGACTCGCACTAACCCTGAGTTATCTTAGTCCAGCTTTGAACAACTCAGCCCTGAGCGTTAGGTTGCGGAAGGTAAAGGTAAACCGACCGAAGAGTTTCTTTTTGAACCTTTTTGAAGTATAATCTTTCGAAACGTTTTTCGAAAGCGCTCCAACCTCCACCCATAAATAATTGGATCAAGAAGAGAGGATAAAAGCAAAACATCGTTTGTTATAAAGTGATAGATTAAAAACGGTGTGGATTTCTGACAGTCACACAGTAACCACAAATGAACTTTCACGAAATATGGCGCGAAACAAACGTAAAAAGTAAGTAAGACCAGCAAAATTGTGGCTGCTAATTTGCGGTCACGGTGCAAAGTTTTTCTGGTGATGGAATCCGTCGTTTTGGGATGAACCACTTTATCTAAAGCTTGAAGTTTTTTAGAAAGCCTCTTGAAAATCACAATGTAGACAAGAGTCAATATAATGGCGGGAAGGAAAAAATGAGAGTAGCAGTACGCAACGAGAAAGTCCAACTTTCTGACGCCAGCGGCGGGTAGAACAGCAAAAAACGGTGCAGTTGGCCAGATTGTAAAGAAACATAACTTCACTCTTTTTACAGTTACTTTGGTTCTGTAGTTAGTTGGATCTGAAACGGCGACAAATCGGTCCAAAGACATGGCTATAATGGAGTAGACAGCTGCAAACAGGGCCGATCCTGCGATGATATATTGTACAGTGTTTAACAATAGCGGGGTTTGTAGGCCACGATACAGTAAATAATTTTCCACTGCACGACAATAACCCACGAAAAAACCAACCAAGAGATCCGCTACAGCAAGATTCGCGATGAGGTAGACGGTGGGATTTCTCAGACAGCGGAGAGGGTCGCGGCAGATAGCCAAGAGCAAAAGAGAATTGCCTACTGTTATTGCGGTGGCTAAGATAACTTCGACAATCACAAAACAGAGATAGAATGCCGGACTTAACTGTTGGTAAATGTTCTCAGATTGGTGAGAGATTGCAGCTTGTCCGTGTTTCGCTGTAGAATTGTTCATGTTGTTGTTGCGAAAACGAAAGTGCCTTATACCAAGTATCGTTCCTGGTTGCAAAGGTGACGCCGGAAACCAGAAGAACTAAAAAGAGTTAAAGACGGTGGTCTTAGTTAGTTCACCTGTGGATTATCCCCGATATGCCTAAATGATTTTACTGCCAACTTGAGTGACAACATCTGGAATGGAAAGCACCTGGCAAAATTCAAAATAAATATGCTAAGTAAACCGACAGATTAGATTCTTTACGACCATTATTGAGTCGCTTCACAACACGGCAGGTGTTGACAGGTGTCTGTCTATTATTTCGGAGGAATAAATATTTTCAGTTGATGAGTTTGTTTTATTAACGGGTTTGGCTAGTTATTATGTCGATCGTAAAAAAAATAACAACAACAAATCAAGACTCGACATTTCGAGCATTAATAACTTTTCGGTCGTTTCTTCAGAGCGAATTTCAGAAAAAGTTTGAAAGCCACGCTCTAAATGTGAGTTTTGAATGAATGAGAAAATGCACTTTGCATCTTGCTGGATTGTTTCTTTTGCATAATCACTGCTGGTCTTCTTTTTACCCAAAAAGAAAACACATATGGTGAGGATTAATTAAAATGCAGGGCAAGACAAAACGGGGAAAAGCAGCGGAGATGAAAACCAATTAACGAACCTCATGTTTGAATAGCTTTGAATAATAAAGATATGATATTATAGGACCTGATGGCTTTCAGTTGACGGTAACTATAGTTAATTTGCCTTCAGCTTTTACATTTTTAATTTTACGTACGTTCTTATGAATAGGCAGATGGTAAATATTAGCACTGAAGCCTGACAAATCATAAAGCTTTCAAACCCACCCCTGAAATTTTTAAAAACGGGTCTCACGTTGCACTGTTCTTGAAATAATGAGGTTTTATTCGATGAACATCCGAAGTGCCGATAGGTAAAAAAAAACAAAACAAAACAAAAAAAGTAACAACAACAGAAACAACAAGACCACCAGTGCTTCGATCCATTTTTGGTTTGAAAGTGTTGGTAATATTTCTATGTGTTTATTTGCTAACTAAAATTACGTTGCGCAATTTTTGTCACAAACAAAGTACCAACCAAGTGAGTTTACTTTGAACTGATTTGCATACTGGACAGTACGCACCAACAGTACTCACTCTAAAACCTTAATAATGTGTGCTTTTTCTATAGAATCTTAACATCTTAGGGATGGTGAGAGAAACTTTATCTGTAGATACATCCTTGATGGTTTTATTTATTACAGCGAAAAAGCAATTTTTAGCTCTTAGTCACAGTACTCACTTTGAAATGGAGAGAAAAAAGAACAAGATAATTTTCCTTACTGAATCAAGTGAGTACTGTTGTATTCACTTTACGGGGTGGCCTTTTTGACGCATATTATTTCAAGTGCACTTACGTTTTAGTTGAAATATACCTTAGCCGTGTTTTGTTAATGAATTTGTAGCAAACATTGATAATACACTGCGTTTTTGCGACCGAGTACTGTGTGCGATGCTCGAAACATCGTGCTTGACCAACTTCCGCTGTACTCGGCTCCAGCTTGGGGGAGTGGGCCCGATATGGCTGTTGAGAAAATTGTTTCAAACGTCATTGTTATTGCACTATTTGTCTCCAAAATGCCTAAAAAGCGTAGGAAAATGAAGAAAACAGACTCTTTTCCCAAAACCAGGATTCAGACAATCCTGGACAAAAGTCCTTGGGACAGTGCTGCAATATTCAAATTTTTCTGTCATTTCTCGGTTCCCCCTTGAAACAGAAATTTTCCTGCAGTTCTCCTCCCCCCCCCCCCCCCCCCCCCCCACTTTATACAAAGTTGAAACTCGGAAAAAATTCTGGATACACGCGTCCAACATTGTTTGTGGGGCGAAGGGGAGGGGTTGGACCTGCGTGGATTGGAAAACGGCCCAGAAACGCAGAAGTGTCCCAGGACTTTTGTCCATGATTGTAGTTCAATATAAAAAATGTGTGCTAAGAGATAGAAATTAAAATTATAAGGTAAAATACTCACTCGGTCAGCATCTTTTTAAAACTATTTACAGACGTGGCACATTTAACATAATTGGGTAAAGAATTGAAATAAATAGCCCCTGCGTACTTTAAAGTTCTTTTGCCCATGTTACGTTTAGGCTTTGGTGAGTGCAGGTCGTTGCTTCTCCTAGTTGCGTGATCGTGCAAATCCGCATTCCTTGTAAAATATTGCGTAAGATACTTGGGAACTAGATTATTTAAACACTTAAAAACTAGAATGCATTTATGCATTTTTCGTCTGGAAGCTAGATTTATCCAGTTTAGCACACAGAAAGTGTCATTTGACCCGTTCTTCCGTAATATAATTCAAGCTGCACGGTTCTGTAGGCGGTGTAAGTCTTTGCAACATCCCTTTGAGATTCCCCCCCCCCCCCCCCCCACGCAACATCAGCATAGTCAAATAATGGCTTCAAGAGTGAAGTGGATACCTGTTTAGAGGCGTCCAGTGTGAGGCATGATCGTATACGTGACAAAAGCCCTACAATACTCGTTACAAATCGTTGAAACAGACACCGTTTCTCTTGAATTTTCTAGAAAACTCTTGAGATTTACTCCTCACACTTTTGTTCTCATTGTAATTTAACCTCCCCACCCCTAATGTTGAGTCACGCGTATTTTGAAGAAATGAGGCCACTGTAATATCCAAATGAACATTGGGGAAGGGGAAACGCACACAAGTGTTTCAAGATTTTTGACGAGGATTGTATATAGTCTGAAGAGAGGAAAGAGTAACTGTCTTAGTTCAAGGCCAAATTTTGGACCATCGATGGAATATACCTGCTTTGTTCGCGTACAGATGAGAAAGACAAATTTAGCATGAAAAATGTTTGAGTCCATTTATTTCCCGCAAGACGACTAATTCAATTAGTATGACTGATCTTATGTAAATATCGCCGAGTTTGTTGACATTATTTGCTGTGGCTTGAGTGTAACACGATTCACCATGGTGTTTCGAAAATTCTTTTCCTTTTTTAGGAACCAAAAACAGATCACGGAACATACACTTAAGGGATAATTTTCTTCATTAACTTATTCAATAAGGCTATTTGAAGGGCTTCACCATGGTGAACAGATAGTTCTTAAAGTCTATGGTACTATAATTACTTTCCTTTAGAACACAGTGGTGAATCGTTGAGTTTTAGCGCTAAGAAGCTTGACAGGTTGTTACAACAAATGATCTCGTTAACTCGTGGGTACGCGCGAGCGTACCACGAGTTATTGCAGGGGGACAAGGATATGCAAATGAGTCACTCGCTCACTCGTAGTAGACGGTTTCGTAATTAATCGTAATTAATCGGGTCCGAACTCGAGAGTGCGAAGACCTATCGTTTCCGAAGAAACACGCACTTCGATCGCCGCGTGGGCTGCTCAGAGTTTTCTTCGTTGCGAATTTTCCACAGCACGGTTAGGCGTCTTACTAAGTTTAAGACACGCGTGAGTCTTTCAAGTCAATACGATGGTTCACTCGGGGATTGGATTTCAAGAGCCTTTGACTCGTCCAGGCGTTAAACCTTGAAGTTTTGCTCATTAATATTATTCTTTTTTTTTTTTTCCGACCACTGAAGTGATCAGTTGTTCCAAAATAATCAACACTTTCAAGCTATAGAATTCTTGGACCAACCCGTCCCGGAAAAGCTCGATATGAGATTTCTATTCTGTGGACATGAAGTGCTGCAAGACCCGTATAAACACATCCCTGACACGTTAGGATGGATTTCCACTGATGCGTTTTTGGCTTCGCACGTTAACGCACGTTAATTTTAATCACGTAAATCAAATAGAGGTACGACATAAAGTATCGAGATTAAACGTCAAATTAAGCGAGTTTCTACTTTTACGCTTACATAATTGTACGTGCGGCCTTTCATACATTGCCTTTATTTTATTTGCGAACGCAAATTTTACGCACGTGCGCACGTAAAAATTACGTGACAGTGGATACTTGATATCTCAAGTATTTATGAAGTGCAACACGACTTAACATCTTAACAACTGCGAAAATCTATCAATTAAATACATAAAACAAAGTGAATCTATTTAACCGTACATTTCCTGTAATTGCGACAATATTCTGAGAAACGTAACGCCTTAAAAAGCCACAAAATCCTGAGGATTTCCCAGCTATAATATTTTCTCATCCTGCTTGGGGATATTTCCTTTTTAAAGTGCCTGCATGTCGTGCATAATTACACGAAAATCAAGGACCTCCATTCGAGGAATTGCCAAACTTACACGCGTCATTTTAGCCATCGCCGAAAATAAACCGCATTCTCATCACGAGACTCATTTCCATACAATGAAAGTCGTCACGATTCTTATCCCCAGTTTCCACGGTCTTCGCTAGGAAAGCGGGGCCTACAAACTAGGTCCGAAAAAAAAAAGACTGCATTTTTAAGAGTCTCGCCGTGCTCAAAAGCACGCTCGACTAAAAAGGCCAGAGATAATGACAAAATAGGAGAATCCCAAAGACAGACATTTAATTAAGAAACAAAAGGCATTGAACCCCACTCATGTGAGAGAGCTGAATAAAAGGTATTTTTTAAAAGAAAACAAAACAATCCTGAACATGTCAGAGAGTTAAAAAGACAGGCATTTATTCAAAAAAAGAAGGAGAACCCAAATCACACAAAAAAGATAAACAACAATGGGCAGAAAAGAAAGAGAGATCAGAGCAGACAATTTTACTTCCATGAACTTTTTGCTACTAAGGAAGTTATCAACTGGATTTTTTACTCTATGGAAAATATTTCAGCTATAGAAGACATTATCACTGCTCATCCTGCTGATGCATTCATCAGACTACAACTTGACCTCTGTGTGAACTCGATCATTTTTGGATATTTTAAAAACTTGGTCACCATAGCTCCAAACAGATTAAACTGTAAAGATTTTACTGTGTTCACATTTGTAACTAGGTATACCTATCGATAGAGTACCAACCAGCAAATCATGAGTGTTTTGCTTAGGAATAAAATTCCTTTTTTCCCCAATAGACCGTTTCTTGGTCCCTTCCTGTTGCAAGGATTATTTTCTTGAAAAGGTGTTGTGCATGTAGCATGGCATGACATTTTCTCACTTTCAAATCACTTTCCACAAGCTGGAATTTGTATTTCCCCCGTGATCTTGCGGAGCCAAGAGCAAATGCTCATCTTCTCGTCAAGTCTGAGTATTAACAATAGCATCAGTAGTAACACCACAATATTCAAAGTTAACGTCTAAAATACATGCTCATCATTCTCCTTATGCTTCGACGGCGTGACGTGAGGAACTAACGTATCATCTTTCTTAAAATACCTGGATCTACAATCCAGTCCTCCCCCGGTCCCCTCGCGAATGAAACGAATATAACTACCGGTGTGCGGTGTATAAACAAACAGTGGGTTAATTATTACATGAACAGTATTTTTTGCCAATTTCACTATTATCTAAACAACGTACCCACGAGTTGACGATAGTCTTTCTTTGATTTTGTCTTTCCGTATAACTGTATACAAAAATTTGGTGATTTGGCAAGATTCTGCCAACTTCCAAGGAGCATTGATTTTATTTTACTCTGATTAAGGACAAGCCTGCTACTTTTCATCCATTGTACAACTCGTTTTAAATCATCCTGTACTACCCTAGCTATGTCCGAGGTGCAAAGATTCGTAAAATACATTACAGTATCAACGGCATACATATTAATAGAACAGTCTCCTAAACACTGCGGCAGATCAATAATGTATAAAACAAAAAGCAGAGGCCCAAAAATTGAACCGTGAGGGTCGCCAAAATAAATGGCTCGTGTTGGGGACATGTCATTTCCTAATTGCACTCCTTGAGTTCGTGTGGTAAGATAGTTCCGGAGCCAGTCAAGACTACTTTATCTGACTCCGTAATTAACCAAAGATACTTTTTCTTTGGAAATTCGTGCTGAGCAGATACGTTGTAAAATGATTTACTTTCTGCCCGAACGAGCTCTAGTAATGAACGTGGCTAAAATACCAGTGTTGCACTTTGGTGGGGGTGGGGGAGAGTGGGTCGGATGGGTGCTCTTGGGTGTGCCGCTGGGTCCCAAGACCCCTCGACCAATACCAGGCCATAGTCACTTGCAATATTGCTTTCCAATCCGCGTCCAGTTGCCAAGTCCCTCTCTACTCTGTCCTAGACTAATTACAAAGCAGAAACATCGCCATCATCATCAACATCATCATCGTCGTCGTCATCATTCACACAGTGTCATCATCATCCTCATTCTCATCATCTAACCTCCAATAGCTGTTCTTTTTTTGTTTTTGAATTTGTTTTTTTCTTGTATATTTTCCTACATTTGCTTCTAAACAATTCAATGTGCTTAAATCAATTTTACTTTGTTTTCCAGGATGCTGTTGCAGACCAAATTTTTGAGCTTCTGCTGGAGTACTTCTCCATTCACGCGCACTCTATAGCATTTCCTGAAGTTGCTCTTCCTGCTGTTGTCAGAGTAAGTATTACCTTAAAAAGCAAATTGACTGTGAACTGACTGTGAACCAGCTTAAGAAGCGCGTAAGGTCGATCATCAAGGGGATGTGACGTAAAGATGCGGTTTTGATTTTAGACGGACCGATAATACGTAGTGTGATTGTTTATGACACAAACATGGCAAGCATATTCGGCAATTGTTTGTGCATGATCGGCGTATGACAGGTACGCGCGAGGATATATTATAATGGCCGTGTGATAGACATACATAGGTGAAACAGACTTATGAGTTATCTACTTTGGCAGGCACGAAAATACCCTCATTGTCATTTCTTTTTCTCTCTTTCCTAAATACTGATATTTCTCGGCGAACGACAGCGAGGCGCTTTATCAAACCATGCGCACTGGTTTTTTCATCCTAGGCATTTCGAGGACAGACATAACATTTGGAGCCAGTGTAGCGCGAATAACACACACATGAAATATTCTATTGCCAAAGGGTAGTGTGGAAAGCAGGGGGGGGGAAGAGACGAGTTCTGGGACCGAGAAATGATGTTCTCACAACTTGCAAAGCGATCACCCTGCGTGATGGTCAGCGGATAATTGCAGCATTTTCCCACAGTAAATATTTTTAGACTTTTTAGAAGCAAGAAGCGAACCGGCAGAGGAAATCAGAAATGTTAAAAATTGAAAAAAATAATATCATTCATCTTTGTTTTTCTTGCATATCGTATTTGTCTTTCGGTACTGAAATTGCGGGGGAAACTAACATGCAACCGCGTTGGAACTTAACCAACAACAACGCGCTCCATCGATTTATAGGTTACATCGTTTTTGCCCGGCAAGGATACTGATAAAAATTACTGGAGAAAGTGTCAAATTTATCGGAAGCAAGTATACTCAGAAAGCTTTATAAATATGAGCTTACAGCTCTACATATCATAACTGAATAAACATCAGATAAACATTCACACTTCATAACATTTCACTTCGTTTATTACGATCAGTCAACACCTTGAATCCAAAGTTAAAATTCAAAACGATCCTAATAAACAAATCACAACTACTACTGAACGCTCTGTACCTTGAAGCGACTTTAACTTTCCTAAGGTTTGCTGCAAAACACTGCTCGATAGCTCAACTCTTCGGCGGTTCTTATCAGTACGGAGCTATATGTTGCATATTCCAAACTCTGCAGAGGGAAATTGTTTAACAGAAAAAGAAAACCACACAATATGTCTGACAAGCGACATCAAATCAATAAATTTGTGAATTACCAAAATATAATAGTGAGAAACAGTCCCGCCTTCGACCGCCATGTTTTTGTTTCTTCTCAAGACCGTTGATCTATTGATTTTGACGTAATGCGCATGATCAGTACCAAATCCGCTGGCAAGACCCTTGCTGATCGCTTTGCAAGTTGTGAGAACATCGTTTGGATTTCATTTAAGAGAATGTATGGGAAGTAGCTTCCCCCCCCCCCCCCCCCCACCTGGTGGAAAGTAATGGAGTTTAATGGACGCTTAACTCGCAGATGGGGCGGACAAGGATACCGACACTCTCATTACAGACCTTAAGATCGAGCTTTGGCCATTTTACTGCAAACGGCAAACTGTGGTTTGCGGTTTACGGTTTCACGTTACCCGTGTACTCATATTTGGGATTTAAGATTCTCGGGTGGTAGCTCGTGGCTGCCATGTTTGTTTTTATTCATCCACGCACTTCCAATTTAGATAAGAAATTTTCAAATGTACGTTTCGATGAAAAAGAAATCGACAATTAATAAGCGAAAGAGTTTTAAAAAGTAGCTTTTCTTCTCATACGTGGGATTGGGATGTTTTAGGGTGCAAAAAAAACCTTGCGGTAAATCACCTACTTGTACAGCGTGGTCTAGCCGTACAAACGTGAACCTCAAACTGCAAACCTGACGGAAAGGCACTGGTTACGTGACTTCTTGACGTTCGCGGTTCGCGGGAGATAGCGAAAAACCTCAATCTTTTGGTCTCTTTTTTGTAGAGTTCACCCCTCATCGGTCACGAGTTCTCGTAATTGAAGGTGCAGTCAAGCAATGACGGCGACGCCCAATCTAAAAATCTATTTATTTTGTCATAATACTCGATTCAATTTCTATATACAGCTAAGGAAATTCATCAAGACTACAAACGCTGCAAGATATCGCAAGCAGATGAAACAGCTTGTTGATAAGGTACGTTCCAGTTCCCTTGCTTTTAAACGCTATATGAATGAAAGTCGTAACGAAGGTGCTTATTTGCCTTGATTTTTTTTGCCTTTAAAGATTGAAGAAACTTCTACTGAAGTAACAAATCGGCGATCAAAAGTTTCCTTTAGTCCCAAAGACATTACTGAAGTGGTGAGTAGTGATTCAACAGATTTTTCTTCTCTTGTATTTCCAATTATATTTCAAACTGTAGTAGTTTCCTAGCCATTGCCGCTCTTGGAAACGAGGAAATAAAAATTGAGAAGAACTCCAAAAAAAAACAAAGCTGAAACTCAAACCGTCCTTTCTCATGGACAAGAAATGCACCAATGGAGTAAAGCTGTCGGTTTAATAAACCTGCATGTGTGATTTATTATTGGGTATGTTGTGGTTTAAATTTATCCTTGGTTAAGGTGGCTCGACTGGGCTTTTTAGGGGGGATACCTCCCATGTTTGAGCATTAATAATGTCGCCATGAGTAAAGATATGGAAAAACGATTACCACAACTCTATTATAAAAAGATGAAAATTTCTTATGATCTGGGTTTTATTGCAATCGGAGTCGCCATGGCAACGTGACGACGCCATTACGTCTTTTATTTATCTTTGTGTTTCTCTGTACCAGGAGTATTTTTAAAAAATCGCTTAAGGGATTATGTACCTGCCATAATTGCCTCAATTATGGCAAGGTTTGAACAAATTCTATGAGAGCGTTTTCGAAATATTTTGAAACAAAGTTTTAAGCATCATAATAACAGTAAAATAGCATGCTATCCATACAATTAGCTAATTTTACAGAAAATGATAAGCTTTGGAAACGCGGCTTCATCTCATAGTGGTTTGATTCCATTGTAAACTGTGTCCAAAAAAAAGAGGGGAATTGTCTGAGCGATCGCGAATAAGAAGAATTTTATTAACTTGCATTCAGCTGCCTTTGTTACAGTTTTTGCACGTAATTTGGTCGGCACCTACAAATTTCGCACTTTTCAAAAAAGCGCTCGATAATTTTTTTTATAAATTTGAGAATCCCGAGATTAATTGTCAATAATTATACCCTGCAAGTTTCACGAACATTGAAAACAGGGAAGGCTTTTAAATAGGACCTCAAATATGACAAACTTTTCACCCAGTTTTTCTGTTTACTAGTGAACGTCCACATTATTCACTGGCATTGTTTTCAAGTTTCATATGCACTTGCAAATTTAGCAGAAAAATTTAATTTGCATCAAAAAGTACCCTCGGTTAAATCTCCGGAATATGCTAATAACCGGGTAAAGAAATTAGTGATATATTATAACATCACAGCTACTCTTTGTAAGAGTTTCTGTGATGTTATAACCCGAGTAAGAAAATTAAGTGTTGCATCCTACAAGATGAGCCGTCACCGTCTCGGCCCTCTCTGCTATCTGTGACACAAGCCAACTATTAGCATATTCCGGATATTTCTTCCGAAAGTAATCGAGAGTTCTTTTTTAAGCAAATTTACTACTTTTTGCTAAATGTGCACGTGCATATGAAACTTGAAAACAATGCCAGTGAATAATGAGGACGCTCACTTGTAAACACAACATCTGGGGGAAAAACTGCTCATATTTGAGGTCCTATTTGAAAGCCTTCCTTGTATTCAATGTTCATGAAACTTGCAGGGTATATTTATTGACAATTAATCTCGGGATTCTCAAATTTATAAAAAAATTTATCGAGCGGTTTTTTGAAAAATGCGAAATTTGTAGGTGCCGACCAAATTATGAGCAAAAACTGTAACAAAAGCAGCTGAATGCAAGTTAATAAAATTCTTCTTATTCGCGATCGCGCAGAGCAATTCCCCTCTTTTTTTGTACACAGTTTACAATGGAATCAAACCACTATGAGATGAAGCCGCGTTTCCAAAGCTTATCATTTTCTTTAAAAATTAGCTAATTGTATGGATAGCATGCTATTTTACTGTTTTCATGATGCTTAAAACTTTATTTCAAAATATTTCGAAAACGCCCTCATAGAATTTGTTCAAACCTTGCCATAATTTAGGCAATTATGGCAGGTACATACTCCCTCAAGCGATTTTTTAAAAATACTCCTGGTACAGAGAAACACAAAGATAAATAAAAAACGTAATGGCGTCGTTACGTTGCCATGACGACTCCGATTGCGATAAAACCCAAATCATAAGAAATTTTCATCTTTATATAATACAGTTGTGGTAACCTTTTTTCCCTATCTTTACTCATGGCGACGTAGTTAATGCTTAAAGTTGGGAGGTATCCCCCCAAAAAAATCCAGTCGAGCCACCTTAAATCTTATTTTCTTTTGTTTTTGGATATGGTAATGTATGGTAATGACTTTGAAAAAGAAAGAGAATACAATTCCAACCAAGGATAAAATTGATCCACAACAGATACATTAGTTTACCAACTCAAGGCATTTACGGGCCATTATTACATTTCGACTGTACTATAGGTGACCCGGTTACTATGCAAGTGGAATTTGACTTCCTGTTATGTATTCTGGCGTTTTTGGACTGCCAGCCGGCCGATATATATTGTTTATCTCGTGCCTCGAGCGGTATTGCTAGCTTTTCATTGCAACGGTTGCACGACGCGAAATTTAAAAGCGTGCAACGTGTGCTGTGTCGTAAGTAGGCAAATGGTCAGATGACCCCTGGTCTCACGTAAGGAAACTGAATTGTGGAGTGTGGAAAGACGACTAAAACTATGGTACATGTTTGGGTTTATTTTATGTTTGTTTTGCTTTGTGTCACTGACAGTGTCTTGATTGTTTGATTATTTTTCAACATGCAGGAAAAATGGACGGCTCAGTATAGACAAAATCCAAATGCTATAGTGAAGTTCTACAACACCTGGAAGGCCTTGAAACCAACCGTCCAGCCAGAGGTAAAGTGCTTGTTATTGACTGTTAAAGCAACAAAAACAACAACAACGGCGACGAACGTAGATGATGATAGCCTGCAGGATTAGCAGGAAAGTGTTGTTTTTGTGTGTGGGGACAAAATCGCGAAAATCCTCCTGGAAAGTAGTAGTGAGAGAGCTTCAAAACGTCATTACAGATCGAATTCATTTCAGTAGTAGCTAAAAGGGGGCTAATAATGGGATGTATTTTCTTTTTTTTTCTTTTTGCTTTTTTTACTAGAAGACGGGATTCTAACTTGGGGGGAGGGCTTTTAAGTCAAAAGGTCTTATAAGCAGTAGTTTACATTAACACTGAACATTTTTCCTAGAATGAAGCAGAAGAAGAAAACAACGAAAACATGAGCGAAGAGGAACAAGAAACTCCTTCAAAGAGAAAACGCAAACAACAAGGCAGTTCTGAGCACGAAAACGAAAAACCGAAAGGAACAGCGAAGAAACTCAAAAAGACTGCAAAGAAAACTGGCCCTGGAAAAACCCTTTCTCAAACTGCGAAAAACACAGGAGACGGAGATGAGGAGGATGTTGTGCAAGACTTTCAATTTTCTTCCGACGAGGACTAAAAAGGAAATTTCCGTTACACGAAGCGGCTAACGTAGATACTGGACGAGCTCCCCCAGACGTTTAGTTATCAACATAGGCGACTGTTGTCCCGAGACTCAAGATCTCTTGGCAGCCTCTTCCTCTCTCTGCGTCTCCTTTGTGACTCTATTGGTTTTCCCATCATTTCACTGGTACAAAGAAGGTACAAATATATCACGCATTCTCTATACCAGGGAAAAAAAGCCTTTGTAATAGATATGACCGAGGGGGCAAATGACGCCAACTGAACCCCGAAAGCCACACCCATTCATGTTTGGTCATTTTATCGTTACGATAAGTGAAAACCCGAAATAAAAAAGCATTTGTTGGAGTTTCAGTATATTAAGCACGAAGGTACAATTAATAGACTGTTCACAGTTCTCTTATTTTTTTCCTTAAGATCGCCAAGATCGAGTGCTTTGTGTTACGGGCAGCCATCTTGAAACCAACTAAGAAACCAAGTTGGCCGCATATGCCAGTAAGCGCTCGATCCTGACGACCTTAAGAAAAAATAGGGGGCTGTGGATAGTCTACTCATATAGGACGCTAGTTTTGCGTCTTCTATTTCACCATCTTCGATAGATTAAGATTCATACTGCGCTTCGAGGCTTGGGGGAACTAATAACAAAGGAACAAAAGGGCTATTGTTAAGAGTTTGATATTGGGGGTGACCATATTGGATTTTTTCAAAAAGGGTTAACCCATGATCTTGGGTCAAAAAATCAATTACTTTTTGTTTTTGTTGTTGTTGTTTTTTTTTGCCCAAAACAATAACAAAAAATTTTGGCGATGGTTAAGACTGCTAAAAATACCGAAAAGAGGAACTGAATAGAGCTTGATATTGGGAGTGGCCATATTGGATTTTTCCATAGGGGTTAACCGACGATTTAAGGTTGGAAAATGAATTTCTTTTTGTCGGGCTTTTTTGTGTAATTATAAAGAGAATAAAAAACGATGTTTGATCATAGTTTGGACAGTAAAAATACCGAAAAGGCCAACTGACCACTCCAGAAAATACCATAACATACCATAATGCTCTTTTTTTGTCTCCCCAAAGTTTTGCATAAGCATTGTTTTCAGTTTCTCTTGGGGCCATTTTAACTCCCAAGAGAAACTGAAGACAATGCTTATGCAAAAATTTGGGGTGACAAACAAAGAGCATTATGGTTTGTTATGGTATTTCTGGAGTGGTCAATTGTAAAGAGTTTGATGTTGGGGGTAGCCATATAGGATTTTTCCAAAGACTATAACCGACGATTTAGGGTCGAAAATTGAAATTCTTTTTGTGGGCAGTTTTTGAATAAAAATGGGTAAGAAAAGATGTTTGACGATAGTTTAGACTGCTAAAAGACAAATTGCAATGAGTTTAATGTTGGGGGTGGATCCACGATTTTGGGTTAACCCACGACTTGAATTTCTTTTTGTCGGGCTGTTTTGTGTAAGAAGGATACTAAGATATGTTTAACGATAATTAAAACTGCTAAAAAGACCGAAAAGGGCAATTGTGAAGAGTTTGATATTGGAGGTGGACCCACGATTTTGGGTTAAAAAATTGGAATTCTATTTGTCGGATTTTTTGTGTAAAAGAGGATTAGAAAGGATGTTTGACGATGGTTGAGACTACTAAAAGGCCAAAAAGAACAATTTTAAAAAGTTTGAAGTTGAGGATGGCCATATTGGATTTTTCCAAAGGGCTTAACCCACGATTTTGGGTCAAAAATTGAATTTCGTTTAGTCGGAATTTTTTGTGTGAAAAAAAAAGGATAAGAAAAGATGTTTCACGATGGTTTAGACTGCTAAAAAGGTCGAAAAGAGTAATTTTAAAGAGTTTCAATTTTGAGATGGCCACATTAGATTTTTCCAAACGGGTAAACCCACGATTTTGGGTGAAAAGTTAAATTCCTTTTTATCGGGCTTTTCTCTTTAAGAATTATAAGAAAAGATGTTTGATAGATTATACTTCTAAATAGAGCGAAAAGAGCAATTAAAAACTGTTTGACGTTTGGGGTGGCCATATTAAAATTTTACAAAAGGGGTAAACGCACGATTTTGGGTCAAAAAGTGAAATTCTTTTTTCGGGATTTTTTGTTTAAAAGATGATGTTTGAGGATGGTTTAGATTCCTTAAAAAACTGAAAAAGGAGTTTGTTGTTGCGGATGGCAATATTGGGCTTTTCCAAAACGGTTTAACCCACGATTTTGGGCGATAAATTAATTGATTTTTTTTTGTCGGGCTTTTTTCTGAAAAAAGAATAAGAAAATATGTTTGACGACAGTTTAGACGGCTAAAAAGACCGAAATGAGCAATTCTAAAGCATTTGATGTTAGGGGTGACCATATTGGATATTTCCAAAGAGGTAAACCCTTTATTTTGAGTCAATATTGAAATTCTTGTTGTCGGGCTTTTTTGAGTAAAAAGAATAAGAAAAGTTCTTAACGACAGTTTAGACTGCTAAAAAGAAAGATAAGAGCAATTGTAAAGAGCTTGATGTTGAGGGTGGCCCTATGATTTTTGTCGAAAAATCGAACTTTTTCTCATCTGTGTTTTTTGGAGAATTCAAATCAGAAAAATCATTCTTTCAAAAATTTGGACATAAAAAATGTTTTTTTTTTAACAGAAAATTGAAACTTCAAGTACAAAAAATCGACATTTTCCTAAGAGGATTTTCCATGGTTTTTGTCCAAAAATCGAAGCTTTTATCATGCGTGTTTTTTGGAGAAATCAACTCAAATAAAAATCGTTTTTTGATATTCCAGAATGAAAAAAAAAAATTTTTAGACCAGAAAATTGATTTTTTCAAAAGTGACAAACTCGACAGTTTCGTAAGGGGTTAGTCCACTTTTTTTGTCCAAAAATCAAACTTTTCTTATCAAGGCTTTTTTTTAGAAATTGTTACAAAAGATCGTTTTTTCATATTTTGGATCGAAAGGAATGATTTTTAGACCAGAAAATTAAAGTTTTAAAAAGTGCCAAAAATCGACATTTTCCTAAGGGGAGAATCCATCGTTTTTGTCCAAAAATCGACCTTTTTCTCAAGTCAGTAAAGATCATTTTTTTCCATATTTTGGATAGAAAAGAATGATTTTTAGACCAGAAAATTAAAGTTTTCAAAAGTGCAAGAAGATCGACAGTTTCCTTTTTTGCACAATTTATGCTAGAAAAGATGCTTTTTTGATATTCTGGATAAAAAAGAATAATTTTTAGACCAAAAAATTGTACTATTAAAAAGTCCAAACAATCGATTTTTTCTAAGGGGATAATCCATCGTTTTTGTCTAAATTCGAACTTTTTGTTATCTGTGTTTTTGGAGATAGCAAATCAGAAAAGATCGGTTTTTGATCTTTTGGATAGAAAAGAATGATTTTTAGACCAGAAAACTGCAGTGTTAAAAAGTCCAAAAACACCGACATTTTCCTAAGGGGATAGTCCATGGTTCTTGTCCAAAAATCGAACTTTTCTCATTTGTGTTCTTTGGTAAACTCAAGTCAGCAAAGACCGTTTTTTTGATGTTCTGAAAAAAAAAATGCCTTTTAGACCTTTAAAATTGTAGTTTTGAAAAGTGCCAAAAATCGAGATTTTCCTAAAGGGTTAGTCCATGGCTTTTGTTCAGAAAATGAAGTTTTTAAAAGAGCAAAAAGAAAATTGATATTTTCGTAAAAGGATAATCCAGGTTTTTGACCAAAAATCGAACTGTTATTCATATGTGTTTTTTGGAGAAATCAAGTCAGTAGACATCAATTTTTGATATTTTGGATAGAAAAGAATGTTTTAGACTAGAGAATCAAAATTTTTAAAAGTGCTAAAAAGATCGACCGTTTCCTAAGGGGTTAGCCAATGGTTTTTGTGTAAAAAGGGAACTTCTTCTTATCACTGTTTTTTGCAGAAATTATGTCAGAAAAGGTCGTTTTTTGATATTTTGGAAAGAAACTCCGGTGAATTAAGGATTGGGGCACTGCAAATTTGGAGGGGGGTGGTCTGTTTTAGTAGGGATGTTACCTTTCGCATAAACATTTTAAATTCAATATTTACTCCCCATAAGCATTGATCTTTCATTATTACTAACGTATTGTCTGCGTCACGTGAGTTGCCACACCCATTTTTGACTTTTTATTTGAATCCAAATTTACACCACTTTATAAATAACACTTGTAATTTAATTCACTTTTTATCAATGACTATTGACACAAAGTTTATGGAATTAATCGGGGTTTTCTTAAATTATCTACGTTTTGTAAACTATAACGTTTCTTGTTAAGAGGGAGACTGGGACGAGAGAAAAATATCTAATAATTACGAAGGAATGGATCATTTCACAAATCCCCGATTAATTTAGCTTATTTGACTGTAAATGAAATATTGTGGAAGGAAAAACGATTGTGTTCACATTCAGTAAACTGGTGTAATCTGCAAAGTCCGAATTTTGCATAATTATGGGCGTGGCTGGTCACGTGATCGGAAAAAAGTAGTGTTTAAGGTCCAAAGTGGTTCTGGTCTTAAACACAGCGGTCTAAGGTTAAAATGAAGGAAGATACTGGAAAAAAACAAGATCAAGTCATAAAACCCCGCATGTAATGCAGACCCATTCCTTAATTCACCGGAGAAAGAATGATTTTAAAACCCTGAAATTGAATTTTTCAAAAGTGCCCAAAAAATCGATATTTTCCTAAGGGGTTAGTCCATGATTTTTGTATTAAAATCAAACGTTTTATCACCAGTGTTTTTTGCAGACATTATGTCAGAAAAGGTCGTTTTTTGATATTCTTGATAGAAAACTGCATTTTTTAAAAGTCCAAATATACCGACATTTTCCTTAAGGGATGGTCCATAGTTTTTGTCCAAAAATCGAACTTTTTCTCCTCAGTGTTTTTCTTTTTAGAAACTGTCACAAAAGATGATCTCTTGATATTTTGGACAAAAAAGACTGGCTTTTAGACCATAAAATCAAAGTTTTAAAAAGTTCCAAAAGTTCGACATTTTCCTAAAAGGATAATCCATTGTTTTGGTCCAAAATTCGAACTTTTTCTTATCTATGTTTTTGGAGAAATCGAGTCAGAAGGGATCGCTTTTTCATATTCAGGAAAGAAAAAAGGACTTTTTTGATCAGAGAAATTGCCGTTTAAACAAGTGGCAAGAAATCGACAGTTTCTTAAGGGGATAGTCCATGGCTCTTGTTCAAAAATCGAACTTTTTCTCATACATGTTTTTTGGTTAACTCAAGTCAGAAAAGATCGTTTTTTGGATATTCTGGAAAGAAAAAAATTCATTTTAGTCCATAAAACTGTAGTTTTAAAAAGTGCCAAGGAAACAGATTTTCGTAAGAGTATTCATCGGTTTGGTCCAAAGTCGAACTTTTTCTTATGTGTGTTTTTGGAGTAATCAAGTCAGCAAATATATTTTTTGATATTTTGGAAATAGCAGAATAATTTTTAGCCCAGGAAATTGGAGTTTTAAAGAGACCAAAGTAATCGACATTTTCTAAAGGAATAATCCATTGTTTTTGTCCTAAAATCGAACGTTTTCCGTCAGTGTGTGTTGCTGAAATTCTGTCAGAAAAGTTCGTTTTCTGATATCTTGGATAGAAAAGAATGATTTTTAGACCAGAAAACTGCAATTTAAAAAGTCCAAATAGACCGACATTTTCCAAAGGGCATAGTCGATAATCGAACCTTTCCTCATCTGTGTTTTTTGGTTAATTCAAGTCAGAAAAGATGATTTTTTGATATTCTGGAAAGAAAAAAAAAGTAATTTAGACCATAAAATTGCAGTTTTAAAAAGTGCCAAAAATCGAGATTTTCCTAAGGGGTCAGTCCATGGCTTTTGTCCAAAATTCAAACTTTTTCTTATCAGTGTTTTTTTGCAGAAATTATGTGAGAGAATATGTTTTTTTGATATTCTGGATAGAAAAGAGGAATTTTTATTCCAGAAAATTGAAGTTTTTAAAGGCCCAAAAAATCGACATTTTCGAGATGGGTTTTGTTCAAAAATCGAACTTTTTCTTATCTGTTTTTTGCAGAAAATATCGTTTTTGATATTCTGGATGGAAGAAAACAGTTTTTAGAGCAAAGAAATTGAAGTATTTTAAAACTCCAAAAAATCGACATTTTCCTGAGATTATAATCCATCGCTTTAGTCCAAAATTGGAACTTTTTTATCTATGTTTTTGGAGTAATCAAGTCAGAAAATATATATTTTTTGATATTTGGAAATCACAGAATGATTTTTAGACCAGGAAATTGAAGTTTTAAAGAGACCAAACTATTCGACATTTTCTAAAGGGATAATCCATTGTTTTGTCCTAAAATTGAACGTTTTCTCATCAGTGTTTGTTGCTGAAATTCTTTCAGAAAAGATCCTTTTCTGATATCTTGGATAGAAAAGAATGATTTTAAGACCAGAAAACTGCAGTTTTAAAAGTCCAAATAGTCCTACATTTTCCTAAGGGTATAGTTCATGGTTCTTGTCCAAAAATCGAATCTTCTCTCATGTGTTTTTTCTTTTTGTCAACTCAAGTCAGAAAAGATGTTATTTTGATATTCTGGAAAGAAAAAAATGAATTTTAGACCATAAAATTGCTAGTTTTAAAAAAGAGCAAAAACTCGATTGTTTTTCCTACGCGGTTAGTCCATGGCTTTTGTTTTGTCCAACTTTTATTTATCAGTGTTTTTTGCAGAAACTATGTCAGAGAAGATGGTTTTTTGATATTCTGGACGGAACAGAATGCGTCTTAGACCAGAAAATTGAAGTATTAAAAGGTCCAAAAACTAGAAATTTTCCTAAGGGGATAGTCCATCTTTCTGGTAAAAAAGTCGAACCTTTTCCTATCTGTGTTTTTGAAGAAATCGAGTCTGAAGAGATCGTTTTTTGATATTCAGGGAAAGAAAGATATACTTTTTAGACCAGAAAAATTAAAGTTTTGAAAAAGTGCCAAAAATCAACGTTTTCCGGAGAGGTTAGTCCATTGTTTTTGTCCAAAAATCGAACTTTTACCATTTGTGTGTTTTTTTTTTGGAGTAATCAAGTCAGAAAAGAAAGCTCTTTGATATTTTGGGGAAAAAAAGAATGATTTTTTGGCCAGAAATTATTAAAAAGTCCAAAAAAGTCGATATTTTCCTGAGGGGATAATCTATGGTTTTTGTCCAATTAGAACTTTTTTTCATCTGGATATAAACAAATATTTTTTAGACCAGAAAATTAAACTTTTTAAAAATGCCAAAAAGATCGATAGTTTCCTAAGAGGTAACTCCATGCTTTTTGTCCAAAAATCGAACTTTTTCTCATCAGTGTTTTTTCAGATATTATGCCAGAAAAGATCGTTTTTTGATACTCTGGATAGACAAAGAGCCAAAAAATCGACTTTTTCTTAAGGGAATAATCCACAGTTTTTCTCAAAAGTGTTTTTTGCAGAAACTGTGTCAGGAAAATTCGTGTTTTGATATTCTGGATAGAACAGAATGGTTTTTAAACCAGAGAATTGAAGTTTTTAAAAGAGCGAAAAAAATCGACCTTTTCGTAAGAGGATATTCCACAGTGTTTGTCCAAAAATCCAACTTTTTCTCAAGAGAGTTTTTTACGGAAATTATGTCAGAAAAATTCTCGTTTTCATATTCTGGATACAACAGAATGGTTTTTAGACCAGAAAATGGAAGTTTGAAAAAGTGCTAGAAAATCGACATTTTTGTAAGGGGATAATCCATGGTTTTTGTCGAAAAATTCAACTTTTTAACTAAAGGGTGTTTTGCAAAAATGTGTCAGGAAAGATCGTGTTTAGATATTCTGGATAGAACAAAATGCTTTTAAAGTCAGAAAATAGCAGTGTTAAAAAGTTCAAAAAAGCGAAATTTTCGTAAGGGGATAATCCACGGTTTTTGTTGAAAAATTCAACTTTTTGTCAGGAGTGTTTTTTACGGAAACTGTGTCAAAAAAAATCGCGTTTTCATATTCTGGATACAAGAGAATGTTTTTTAGACCAGAAAATTGAAGTTTTTAAAAGTGCTAAAAAATCGACTTTATCGTAAGGCGGAAACTGTCAGAAAAAAATCGTTTTTTGATATTCTGGATAGAAAAGAATGGTTTTAAATCAGAAAACTGAAGTTTTAAAGAGCCAAAAAATTGTCATTTTCGTAAGGGGATAATCCACAGTGTTTGTCCAAAAATTCAACTTTTTCTCAGAAGTGTTTTTTGCGGAGACTATGTCAAAAAAGATCATGTCTTGATATTCTGGATAGAACAGAATAGTTTTGAAACCAGAAAATTGAAGTTTTTTAAAGAGCTTCAAAATCGACATTTTCGAAAGGGTATAATCCACGGTTTTTGTCAAAAATTCAACTTTTTGTCAGGAGTGTTATTTAAGGAAACTGTGTCAGAAAAATTCGCGTTTTCGTATTCTGGATACAACAGAATGGTTTTTAGACCAGAAAATTGACGTTTTAAAAAGTGCCAAAAATCGGCCTTATTTGAAGAGGTTAGTCCATGGTTGTTGTGTTTTTCTTGTTTTCAAAGTTGAACTTTTTCTCATTTATGTGTTTTTGCAGAAATCACGTCAGAAAAGATCGGTTTTTTGATATTCTGGATAGAAAAGAATGGTTTTAAATCAGAAAACTGACGTTTTTAAAGAGCAAAAAAATCGTCATTTTCGTAAGGGGATAATCCACAGTGTTTGTCCAAAAATCCAACTTTTTCTCAGTGAGTGTTTTTTGTGGAAACTATTTCAGAAAAGATCGCGTTTTGATATTCTGGATAGAACAAAATGGTTTTTAAACCAGAAAATCGAAGTTTTTAAAAGAGCTCATATATCGACATTTTCTAAAGGGGATAACCTATGGTTTTTGTCCGAAAATCTAATTTTTTCTCAAAGTGCTTTTTGCAGAAACTGTCATGATAGATCGTGTTTTTATATTCTGGATACAAGAGAATGCTTTTTAGACTAAAAAATTGAAGTTTTTGAAAGAGCCAAACACTTGACATTTTCGTAAGGAGATAATCCACGGTTTTTGTCCAAAAATTCAACTTTTTCTCAGGTGTGTTTTTTTGCAGAAATTATGTCAGAAAAGGTCTTGTTTTTATATTCTGGATAGAAAAGAATGATTTTCAGATCAGAAAATTGACGTTTTAAAAAGTGGCAAAAATCGGCCTTATTTGAAGGGGTTAGTCCATGGTTGTTGTTTTCTTTTTTTCAAAGATTGAACTTTTTCTCATTTGTGTGTTTTTGCAGAAATCAAGTCAGAAAAGATCGCTTTTTGATGTTCTGGATAGAAAAGACTGGTTTTAAATCAGAAAACTGAAGTTTTTAAAGAGCCAAAAAATCATCATTTTCGTAAGAGGATAATGCACGGTTTTTGTCCGAAAATCTAATTTTTTTTTCAAAAGTGCTTTTTGCAGAAACTGTATCAGAATAGATCGTGTTTTTATATTCAGGATACAAGAGAATATTTTTTAGACTAGAAAATTGAAGTTTTTAAAAGAGCCATAAAATCGACATTTTCGTAAGGGGATAATCCACGGTTTTACTCCAATTATCCAACTTTTTCTCAAAAGTGTTTTTTGCGGAAATTACGTCAAAAAAGGTCGTGTTTTGATATTCTGGATAGAAGAGAATGGTTTTGAAACGATAAAATTGAAGTTTTTAACAGAGCCAAAAAATCGACATTTTCGTTAGAGGACAATCCACGGCTTTTGTCCAAAAATCCAACTATTTGTCAGGAGTGTTTTTTCGCAGAAACTAAGTCAGAAAAGGTCGTGTTTGTTATTCTGGATAGAAACGTATGATTTTTAGAGCAGAAATTTGAAGTTTTAAAAGGTGCCAAAAATTGACCTTATCTGAAGAGGTTAGTGCATGGTTTTTGTCCAACAATCAAACTTTTTCTTAGCAGTTTTTTTTTTCAGGATTTATGCCAGAAAGACCGTTCTTAATATTCTGGACATAAAAGAATGGTTTTTAGAGAAGAAAATTGAAGATTTTAAAAGTGCCAAAAATCGACATTTTCCTTAAGGGGTTAATCCATGGTTTTTGTCCAAAAATCCAACTTTTTCTCAGGAGTGTTTTTTGCAGAAATTATGTCAGAAAAGGTCGTGTTTTGACATTCCGGATAGAAACGAATG
Organism: Porites divaricata; assembly: GCA_038088405.1. NCBI lineage: Eukaryota > Metazoa > Cnidaria > Anthozoa > Scleractinia > Poritidae > Porites > Porites divaricata. The sequence goes on along the minus strand of JBBMOI010000008.1, from coordinate 10,924,292 downwards.
GTTTTTAGACCAGAAAATTGAAGTTTTAAAAAGTGCCAAAAAATTGACATTTTCGTCAGAGGATAATCCACAGTTTTTGTCCAAAAATCCAACTTTTTCTCAGGAGTGTTTTTTTGCAGAAATTATGTCAGAAAAAGTCGTTTTGTGATATTCTGGATGGAACAGATTAGTTTTTAGACCAGAATATTGAAGTTTTTAAAAGAGCTATAAAATCGACATTTTCGTAAGGGATAATCCATGGTTTTTGTCCAATTATCCAACTTTTTCTCAGGTGTGTTGTTTGCGGAAATTATGTCAGAAAAGGTCGTGTTTTTAAGATCAGAAAATCGACGTGTTAAAAAGTGCCAAACATCGGCCTTATTTGAAGAGGTTAGACCATGGTTATTGTTTCTTTTTTTGTTTTCAAAGTTGAACTTTTTCTCATTTGTGTGTTTTTGCACAAATCAAGTCAGAAAAGATCGGTTTTTTGATGTTCTGGATAGAAAAGATTAGTTTTAAATCAGAAAACTGAAGTTTTTAAAGAGCCATAAAATCATCATTTTCGTAAGGGGATAATCTACAGTGTTTGTCCAAAAATCCAACTTTTTCTCAGGAGAAACGATGGTGTTTTGATATTCTGGATAGAAACGAATGATTTTAAGAGCAAAAAATTGCAATTTTTTTAAGTGCCAAAAATCCATTTTATTTGAAGGGGTTAGTTCATGGTTTTTTTCCAAAACCCAAAATTTTTCTTCACAGTTTTTTTTTTCAGAAATTATGCGAGAAAGACCATTTTTAATATTTTGGATAGAGAATTATTTTTGAACAAGAAAATTGAAGTTCTTAAAAGTGCCAAAAATCAACATGTCCTAAGGGGTTAGTCCATGCTTTTTGTCCAAAAATCGACCTTTTTTTCTATTTTTGTTTTTTGGAAGTATTCAAGTCAGAAAAGATATTTTTTGGTATTTTGGAAAGAAAAGAATGATTTTTAGACCAGGAAAATGAAGTTTTAAAAAGACCAAAATAATCGGCATTTCCCTGAGGGAAACCATGGTTTTTGTTCTAAAATCCAACGTTTTCTCATTCAGTGTTTTGTTGCTGAAATTCTGTCAGAAAAGATCATTTTCTGATATCTTGGATAGAAAAGAATCATTTTTAGACTAGAAAACTGCGGTTTTGGAAAGTACAGATAGACAGACATTTTCTTAAGGGGCTAGTCCATGGTTCCTGTCCAAAAATCGAACTTTTTCTTATCGGTGTTTTTTGCAGAAATTATGTAAGAAAAGATCGTTTTCTGTTACTCTGGATAGCACAGAATGGGTTTTAGACCAGAAAATTGCAGTGTTAAAAGTTCAAAAAGTCAAAATTTTCGTCAGGAGATAATCCACGGTTTTTGTCCAAAAATCCAACTTTTTCTCAGGGGTGTTTTTGTGCAGAAATTATGTCCGAAAAGGTCGTGTTGTGATATTCTGGATACAAGAGAATAGTTTTTAGACCAGAAAATTGAAGTTTTTAAAAGAGCTATAAAATCGACATTTTCGTAAGGGGATAATCCACGGTTTTTGTCCAATTATCCAACTTTTCTCAAAAGTGTTTTTTGCAGAAATTACGTCAAAAAAGGTCGCGTTTTGATATTCTGGATAGAAGAGAATGGTTTTGAAACGATAAAATTGAAGTTTTTAACAGAGCCAAAAAATCGACATTTTCGTTAGGGGATAATCCACGGCTTTTGTCCAAAAATCCAACTATTTGTCAGGAGTGTTTTTTGCAGAAACTAAGTCAGAAAAGGTCATTTTTGTTATTCTGGATAGACACGTATGATTTTTAGAGCAGAAAATTTAAGTTTTAAAAAGTGCCAAAAATCAACCTTATCTGAAGAGGTTAGAGCATGGTTTTTGTCCAACAATCAAACTTTTTCTTAACAGTTTTTTTTTTCAGGATTTATGCCAGAAAGATCGTTCTTAATATTCTGGACAGAAAAGAATGGTTTTTAGACCAGAAAATTGAAGTTTTTTAAAGGGCCAAAAATCGACATTTTCCTTAAGGGGTTAATCCATGGTTTTTGTCCAAAAATCCAACTTTTTCTCAGGAGTGTTTTTTGCAGAATTTATGTCAGAAAAGGTCGTGTTTTGACATTCTGGATAGAAACGAATGGTTTTTAGACCAGAATATTGAAGTTTTTAAAAGTGCCAAAAAATCGACATTTTTGTAAGGGTTAGTCGATGGTTTTGTTAAAAAAAATGGAACTTTTTTCTATCTGTGGTTTTGGATAAAACAAGTCAGAAGGGATCGGTTTTTTATATTCAGGAAGGAAAAGAATACTTTTTTGACCAGAAAAATTGAAGATTTAAAAGTGTCAAAAATTGACATTTTCCTTTGGGGCTTGTCCATGGTTTTTGTCAAAAAATCGGACTTTTTCTCATGAGTGCTTTTTTTAGAGATTATGTCAGGAAAGATTTTTTTGATGTTCTGGATAGAAAGCAATGATTTGTAGACCAGAAAATTGAAGTTTTAAATTGTGCCAAAAATCGGCATTTTTCTAAGGGGTTAGTCCATGGTTGTTGTTGTTGTTGTTTTTTTTTTTTTCAAAGATTGAACTTTTTCTCATTTGTGTGTTTTTGCAGAAATCAAGTCAGAAAAGATCGTTTTTTTGATATTCTGGAAAGAAAATTTTTTTTTACACCAGAAAATTGAGGTTTTACTCAGTGCCAAAAATCGTCATTTTTCCGAGGGGTTAGTTCATGGTTTTTGTCCAAAAATCGAACTTTTTCTTATCAGTGTTTTTTGCAGATATTATATCACAAAAGTTCGTTTTTTGATATTCTGGATAGAAAAGAATGCTTTTAGACCAGAAAATTGAAGTTTTAAAAGTGCAAATTAATTGATTTTTTCCTAAGTCACTGCTTAAACGACTGGTGGGAGCAATTGCAAAGAATGTGATGTTGGTGGTGGCCATATTGGATATTGGGTTTAACCCTTCATTTTCAATCAAAAATTGAAATTTTCTTTGTCGGGCTTTTCTGTGTAGGAAGAATAAGAAAAGGTGTTGACGATAGTTTAGACTGCTAAAAATACGGAAAAGAAAATTGTAAAGAGTTTGATTTTGAAGGTGGCCTTATTGGATTTTACCAAAGGGGTTAACCCACGATTTTGGGCCAAAAATTGAAAAGAGCAATTTTAAAACGTTTGATGTTGGGGCTGGTCACGATTTTGGCCACGATTTTGGGTCAAAAATAAATTTCTTCCTATCGGGCTTTTTTCTGAATAAAGAATAGTAAAAGATGTTTGACGATAGTTTAGACTGCTAAAAAGAATAAAAGGAGCAATTGTAAAAACTTTGATGTTGGGGTGGCTATATTGGATATTTCGAGAGAGGTTAACCCACGATTTTGGGTCAAAAATTAAAATGTTTTTGGTCTGGATTTTTCGTGTAAAAAAGGATAAGAAAAAACAAGATGTTTAATGATAGTGTAGACTGCTAAAAAGACCAGAAAGAGAAACTGTAAATTGTTTGATGTTGGGGGTGGCCATATTGGATTTTTAAAGAGGTTAACCGTTCATTTTGAATCAGAATTCATTTTTTCCGTATTTTTTTCTGTAAAAGGAATAAGAAAAGATTTTTGACGATAGTTTAGACTGCTAAAAAGACCACAAAGAGCAGTTGAAAAGAGTTTGATGTTGGGGGTGGTCCTGTCGAATTTTTTAAAAGGGTTAACCCCCGATTTTGGATCAAAAAAATTTAAATTCTTTTTGTAGGGCTTTTTTGTATAAAAAGAATAAGAAAAGTTGTTGATGATAGTTTAGACTGCGAAAAAGATCTAAAAGAGCAGTTGTAAAGAGTTTGGTTTTGGAGGTGACCATATTGAATTTTTTTCAAAATGGTTCACGCACTATTTCAGCTACTTTAAGTCAAAAATTGAACTTCTTTTTCGTCGGGCTTTTTTGATTAAGAAAGGATATGAAAAGATGTTTCTCGATATTTTAGACTTCTAAAGAGACCGAAAAGAGCAATTGTTGTAAAGAGTTTGATGGTGGGGGTGACCATGTTGAATTTTTTTGAGGGGTTAACCACGAGTTTTGGTCAAAATTTGAAAATATTAATTCTTTTTGTCAGGATTTTTTGTGTAAAAAAGGATAAGAAGAGGTGTTTGATGATAGTTTGACTGCTAAAATGACCGAAAATAGCAATTGTAAAGAGTTTGATGTTGGGAGTGCCCATATTGGATTTTTACAAAGGAGGTAACCCACGATTATAGGTAAAAAAAATTACTTCAGGGTTTCTTTTTCTGTAAATGAATAAGAAAAGATATTTGACGATAGATTAGACTACAAAAATGACCGAAAAGAGCAATTTTAAAGAGTTTGGTGTTGGGAGTGATCATATAGGATTTTTCCAAAGGGGTTAACCCACAATTTGGGCTCAAAAGGTAACTCTTTTGGACGGTCAGCTTCGACTACCTTGCTTCACTAAGTACGCTTTTTTCTTTTTTTTTTTTTTTGCATGACTCGCTTTCCATAGGTCATGAGTATAGGTCATTGTGTTATAGGTATAATATAAATATAGGGGTTAACCGTCAAATTACAGAAAAATGTTATTTTTTTACCTTCAACCGTCAAAAATGCAGATTAAGATTAACCGTCAAAAAGTTTCAAGGTATTCAAATCCCCCTATTTCAGCTGATCCTCACGGGATTCTGGCTCCGGCAGAATCTCTAAACTGGAAAAATCAGTTCCAGTGATCTCAAAAACGCTCCTTCCAGACATCACGAGACCTTACAGCCTGCTTATATCTGAAAATACTTCGAACTTTTATCAGTGAAAGGCCAAGACAACGTCCAAAACACAACAGTTAATATCAACCCATACAGAAGTTAATATTTATACTTTAACCTTTGGACTAAATTTCCTCCTTAATAACTGTCAATTGAAAGCTACCACTCCATGTCCAAGTGTACTTGTCCAAATCACTATGCAAAATGGTCTTTGGATGACCTAGGAAAAGCTGCTTGGTTTTTAAAATTAACTAATGACACAACAGTGACCTGTACACGTGACCTGTGGAATGTGGCCTATAAAGAAACCTTCGTTACTGACCGAAGCCTTTCGCAACGCCATCTCATTTCCGCTGATGCTTAGAGAGTTATTTTAGAGTTCGAACCTGGAATAAAATTTGAGTGATTTTTTTCATAGTTTGTGTGTGGGTGTTTTTGGTTTGTTTTATTTTTACGAAAACTGAATCTTTTGCGTTACCAGGAAAGTAGGAAGTTTATGATTTTGTTTAGTACTATATTAAAAAAATGAGACTTTTTCTGGAAAATGAGTGATTAGATTTCCATGTTCCCGCCTTAGTCAGATGATATCACATGAGATTTTTTTTGTTACCTTACTCGCATTATTAACGCGTTAACATTTTGTGTATCTGCTGAGATGTCAAATTCAAGGATTAGATTAAAAAACTGTCGCAGAAAACCTCATCCTTAACAATCCTATGAAGTCAAGAGGAAGAACAGGAACATTGCGTTTCATCCACGTCAACCAGCTATCAGTTTCGCCTAATTCGTTTCTGTTGTTTTCTTCCTCCAAAAATAAGATCCATTTGAAACGCCTTTATAGTCAGAATTTTTACGAGGGTAAGATTGACAGCTCCTTAAACTATAAATCATCGTAAACCTGTATCTTTTAAGTTATTTATCCAAAGGCAAGTGACAACCATATAGAAACATCTCGAGAGACAAGACACCAGTTATGTTGAGGATTTTGCCCTTCATTTTCGTTTTAACCACAGTTCAAGGTAAACTTTTTTGTCAATTTTGAACCTTTTTCTACAAGTACACAAAGGTTTTGTGGATAAAGGCATCAAAAAAACTTCTGACCAGGTTCTGTTAATATAGCCATACGGCTAAACCTTGCTGACGGAGTAGTTTTCGATGAGACACGGGGTACGAAAGGGGCCCAGAAATACAGAGTTTTCTGGTATTAAAGAGGCCTTGATCTTTGTATCACCATTTACCATTATCATCTGTAGGATTGCCATTTCCAGGTTAGTTTCTGAGAAATCAGATCGAGTAAACCATCCTAAGTCGATGGCTATGCCCTCTCATTTCTTAGGTCAATGCAAATTAATTTTCCTTTGCTGCTCATTGAGTAAGTACGAACCTAAACTAACGTTTTGAGAAGTGGAGTTAGGTGAAAACAACTTATGATTCGTGGTAAAATAATCAGTCTCAAATACGCTCTAAGCTACAGGTCCATATGGGGAAATGGAAAATTAAGTTCTACGTTTAGATGGTCTTATATCTTATATCATTTGTTTTGTTTTGTATTTCTTCTTCTTCTTATTATTATTATTATTTTCTTTTTTGCACTTTTCCATCATTCGAAAGGCGAATTCATTGCATTCAATACTCGGAACAACTTTACGTATGATGCAATATAATAGGACGTTTTCCACGAAATTGACCCGTAGGTCACATCACATGGTGATCTTGTGTTGAATTCCTACACGTTTACTCTGAAAGTTTCTAGCTTTTTAACATTTCTCTAATTTGTCTAACTGTGAAGATGACTAAATTAAACTCTTGATTTGAAGAAATCCTTTCAGAAGAAACGGGAAGACTTTATAAATTATCCTCAGAGAAGAAAGCTAAGGGAACTCTTTGAAATTATATTATTAAGTGCTCGTTTAATCTGTTGTCTAGCTGTAAGATACACACTTTATTTGGTGTCTTAATGATAATAATAATAATAATGATGATAATAATAATAATAATAATGATGATGATAACGATGATAGAGTGATTTACTTGAATAGTGAAGAAGATAATAACAACAGTGTAAATTAAATAGCTACACACGAGCGGATCATCTGGAATACCGTATTTCCTGGAGTATTAGCCGTTCCTCGATTGATCGACTCCCTCGAATAATCGCACCCCTTTGATGGAAATATTTCAAATTATCGCCTTCCTCGAATAATCGCATTTGAGCATTGACTAAAATGTTCGAGAGCACCGTATCTACCAAACAACGTTGAAGGGATTTATTATTCCGCTTCATAGAACCACGTCAAACGTTAAAAAAAATAAAGAAACAAACAACATCAACAACAAAAACAATCCAAAAAATTACCTGTTGGCAAAATGACGGAAAACTGGAATGATATCCGAGTGCATCATTCGCTTCCGCTTCGCTTTCCCTTTTATTGCCCCATTTTTCTTGTTGTTTTTTTTTTTCTTTGTTGGGCATTTTACTCGGCTTCATTTCGGTAGGAAAAATTTGGGGGAAAACTTTTAGGATCTTAGAATTAGATGGAATAAAGTGCAAGTGGGTAGTGGAACAATATTTGCATTAGAATTTTCGGGTCAACTATATGTCTTTTTTGCGTTTTTCTCAGGCCTGTTTGGCTGAATGGTGATCATTCGGACATAATATCAAAGATGTCAAAGTTCTCTATGACCGTTGAAACTGATGACGTCACAAGCGGTACAAGGGGTCGTGGGACCGCACTGGCGGTTCCGGGGTGAATGGATTTCCAGATTGAAAACAATTTTCCATGACCTATGTCCTTATTCACCAAAGAAATGCAGTGGAAATGTTGAAAACTCAAGTGGGACCACTAGCCGCAGGCGAGTGGTTACACTGCAAAGTTTGAAAAATGTTGACGTCATTTCTATGGTCTATAAGACCAGGCTGATTATAGGAAGACACCAAAGATCACAGATAAGAGAAATAAACTGAACATGTTGAGCCCTTTGACCTTTCTTATTTGATTCTTAAGAGTCTGCCATGCTGAAGCAAATTAAGAGGACACTTGTAAACACCACATCGTTTTTGTATTTTGGTCACATATTTAGCTCAGCACAAAATTCTCTCGGACAGAATCGTAAGAAACCTCAACTTTCTGCGATTACGCCATTGGTATTAGCCCTTTTTCATTCTTGCCTGGGAGTTCTGGTTAATGCCTTACAAGAATTTATAAAAATTTGGGAAAAATTAAATTAAGATCTGTGAGATTTTTGAGGTTCATCTCCAAGCTAAACTATTTCTGCATCAAGAGAGGCTGACCTCTTGGATCGATATCCAACCAGTTTTTGAGGTCATTCCTCTGTAATAGAAGCTACACTGAGATTTTTGTAAAACTTTCGCTATGTGAAATTCAATACATTTAGAATGCATAAATGAACTAAAAAATGGGGGTCCCCATGCTAACTACTGAGATATGAGGGGTACAAACCCTCGGCCTCCCTCTAAGAGCATATTTGTTGTCAATTTATGATCGAATTTTGGACTATAATTTGTAACTAGTTAAGCCAAAATAAGATTCAGAGATGTCAAAGGAACACGAAAAGCCAGTGTAGTAAGTACTCTTGGATTCCAGGACCTTTTTTTTGCATGTAACGAAAAAATTGATATCATGAGTCGTGAATTTTCCTTGAAATTGTTGCCATGGTTACCAAATCCCCAAATATCATTTTTTCGGCTGATATTTTCCTTATTTTTCCACATATTTCCAACAATAAGAACTTGCCTTTTTTTCTACATTTAGTTTGGTACCTTAAGTATTTATTAGAATAATAAAAAAATAATGTGGGGTCATCATGCTTGGTTTTGATCATTCGCCTCTCACAAATTATATTAAATTTTGTCACAGGAACTATTGAGTAGTTTACAACTATAAAATTAAAATCACTCAAGAAAACACTCTGCAAGAATTTCTTCATCCATTTTTGAATAAATAAATTGGTTGTTTTAATTATGTTAGAAGAAATGCAAGGTCATAAAAATCGTTCGAAAAGTAATCTTATTGCTAGTTTTCAGAGTCATGCCATTCAAAATAGATCAAAATAAAAATCAAAACCGTTCAATAGATAAAGTCCAGAATCTGGGATATGAATGGAGGTAAATATGCAAAGACCCTCGGCAAGATTCAGGTCAGAGGAATATTTCGTATACGAGACATCCGAAGAAATGTTTTACCCAAATTTATAGGGAATTGTATGGAGACGCCATGCTGGTGCTCATCCAGATGGGCACCAACATGGCGGACGGAAACCAACAGAAACATCTGTTACCGAGTTTGCTATAAAAGCGTGAATTTAATCTTCGAGGAAATCATAAACAGTAAAGTTATACTTTTTCTAATGCATTAACTGTTGAGATAGCAAAATTTCCTGAAATAAGTAATTTTTTTAATCTAAATGACAACCCTCTCGGCCGTAATGTAACTGTCGCGTCACGCAAAAGCTTAGAAATTCAAGCGTCCTCTATCACAAAACCAAGAACCTTTTTGAAGCGAAAATTTGAATGAAAATTAGTTTTCAGCTGCTCTAATACATCGTGAAAGTAAAATCTCGGTAGGATCGATAGTTTTGTAGTTTAAATTGTAGTGACGTCAATGATAACCATGGTGATGGTGATAATGATGACGATGATCTCTTTTGCTTTAGTTTCAGTCCAGTCACGAGAGAGGAGGAAGTCTCTTCATCCACTCGAGGTGAGAACATATTGGACCACCGTTTTGAGCTACAATTTTTTCTTTTCAATAACATGCACTTTTCGATTCAGTCAAACACATTTTTTTAGGAAAAATATAAGTTTCCTGCACTTTTTAGTTTGAATTTTTGTTAATTTTGTTTTTTTTGTTTTGGTAGAGAAGTATAAAACAGCACCAAAAGCAACAAAATGTTGTTAAAATTATAATATAAACGTTAACCGTCCAGAAATCGTTGCGCTGAAAGCCTGAACAGATTCTCCCCTAGTTTATAGAGTGGCCAATATATTATGAAGAATCAAGGGTTCTTCTCTCTCTAGGGATACCAAAAATTTCCCTACTTCATTTCATCACTGCTTTAAAACGTTCTTCTCTATATTCACATCCAAGTCTCATTTCACTTTAGTAATTGCATGTTAAACAGAACTTACTATATTTCTCAACTTACGAAATTTAAAATAAATTGGCTCGCCCTTTACTTTGAACCTAAAATACTATTGCTCACTCAATGAATTTATGTATTTTCTGTTTACTCTTACCAGGTGATCTGTGACGTCATTGCGTGGGCCTGGGAAAGAAATTTTAATGCCGTATCCCATAAACCAACGCGCGCACCAATTCAATTCAATTCAATCTGTTCCCGTCAGCTTTGGTTTATGGGATACGGCATTAAAATTTCTTTCCCCAGGCCTCTGCAGTGACGTCACAGATCACCTGGTATAAAAGTTTGCTCAATTCTGCAGATTACAGTCACTCTAAAGATAACCAGGGATAGAAAGCCCATTGCACCTTCCTATACTACAAAAGTATCACGTGGTACCCTATTGGTCGACATTCTCAACAAGGCAGCTGGAGACGACATAAAAGGTCCTTTCAACAAATACGAAAGCATTTACTACGGTGACACGTACAAAGGAGTTAAATTGGGATATTATATAACTGCAATGGACGGAATCAAACAGGATCCGGCTACTAAGAGCTATTGGATGATTATTGACGAAAAAACTGGAGCTTATACTCCATGTGGTGTAAGTTCTTACGTGCCTGGAGACTGTTCTACGACTATCTTTGACTTCAGTCCACTCAAACTTAACAAACCTTGCCCTCCATACAGAGGCAGTGGATATTGCAAGAAAGCTCTTTCCTCAGGCCAGGTTTGTTACGCTCCCGACCCCCCACCGAGACCCCTACCCTTGAATTAAATATTTTATCAAAACCATGGAAATCAATCTCGACATTAGATACAGCAACAACAGCGAAAATTGTAGAGAAGAAAATGCGTAAATACGCGAAAAGATTACTTTTGGCCTAAAAAAGTCTTTTCAGAAGAGACCTCGCTTGAAGAAGAAATGCGTCGTCTTCCTTTTCCTCATCCCATGGTCGACGCGCGGCTAATTGGGAGTCAATAATTACGCATGCGCTACCCATCGGGTCGTACTTCCCATACATGAATTTGAGATGGGCGAGGCGAGATCTCGGTCAACCGGGCCAGCCTTAAGAAGGGGGAAGGGGGATTGGGGGTGGGGGGTGGTGTTGGTACTCCCCTGTAAAAAAGTCGGGAATACACGTTGTACCTTTACAGGTTCTCATGCTGGAACAAAAATCCCGACCCGATAAAGCAACTGGGATGGGCGAGAAGAGATCTTAGGGGCGACGAATGGTCTTTGCGAGCATTCGCGAGCATGCCGAGCACTGCGATTTTTTTGCGAGCACGAGCAGAAATAAAAAAATTTGCTTTGCGAGCTTGCGAGCAATGCAAAAATTTGGGGAGCACGAACAAGTGAGCACTCGTTTAAATTTTGCGAGCAAATCGAGCAAAGGTAAAATTTTGCGAGCAGTTAAAAATTTTAATGGACCATTCATCACCCCTAGATCTTGGTCAACCGGAACAGCCCTTGGAAGGGAGAGGGAGGAGGGGTGTGGGTAATCCCCTATAAAATAGTCGGGAATTCTTGGTTTGCAACCACGTGACAAGGCGGCCATGTTGGGGTTCAAAACAAAAGAAACTTTTCTCGAAGAATTTGTATGAAAATAGAGTTTTGTTCCCAGAGGAGAGAAATGCTTTTGTTCTTGAACACCGACATGGCCGCCGTGACGTCACGTGCAAACCAGCAATACTCGTTGTACCATTAATCCTTTAATCCCTAAGGGAGTCCAACTTTTAATTTCTCATTACAGTAGCCCTGCTCAATCAAACACGTAGATCATGCGAAAATAGAAATAATCAACAAGTGACAAAGGTCTTGATTGTTTAACAAATACTCATCATCAGAACCATGGGAAATGTATGGAAGACGGTGTGGAGAATATGCCTGCTGATATTAGGGCTTAAAGGGTTAAGGGGTGAAGTTTGTGGTTTGGTATCGCTGAGGGTGTTTAAATCTAAAATAACTGCCATTAGAAGTACCTTTTAGAAGCTATTTAGGGTGTCAACTCGAAAATGATTTGAGCTACGGTCGAACCAGCCTTGTGCGATCACCTCCCTTAAGCGAGGTTGGGAACTCTCATCGGGATGGCCAAAAGATGACCGCGGCCGCTTCATAGAGGTTTAATTTACAATTCTTTGCTGCAACGATTATTTCGGAGATATGAATATTGGCCGCTTAATAGAGGGCGGCCACTCCACTATATTAACCGCAAAAGAGAAGCAACAAAACTAGTGCCAACTCAGGTATGTAGTGTGCCTGAGACAGCCTATTATTGTACAACTTTTCAAGCAGTCTGCATTAGCCGCGTTTCGAGTTCGATCCGTTACAGTTTACAACATCCATGCACGAGCCACGCAGGGGAATTTGGGGTGATTTCGAGCTTTTTATTTTATTCTCCAGTTTGAATAGGTTGTGACATTGTCTTTTTTTAGAATCCTCAAATTTATACCCAGTTGAAGATTTCTAAAAAAACTGGAAAGTTCATTCCTCAAGGATTGGATTCGTACAACACTCAAGACTGCTACTTCATGGTCTTCCGACTTGCTGCTGATACAAACCCTAGAACAATGGAACCAACTAATCAAACCATAACCATGACCTCTGGTCAAAAGGGCGTAAGGATAGGGCTGGGTACCCTGTGCGTTTTGGGCACAATAGCAAGTTTACTGTTTTCGTTCATGTAAAACTTGAAAAGGCTATGGCAGTAACTTTTTGCAATTTTCTATTTTTTTTGTTTATTATACTAAATAGTTCTTAGTTTTGCTTAAAATCGCTGTTGCTGTGTTTGTTTGAAAGGTAGGACTTAATTTTCTTTGACTTTGCAAAAGAACTATATATGCTTAATTCATGATAGTTTAAGGACACCTAAGAAACTAAGGCGATTAACTGATTTTAAAGAAAGTTGCTGTCTTGATTAATGATTCATATATCAAAAGGGTTTGATCCCAGCGGTAGTTTGACTGATTGCGAAAAGAAAAGAAAATTAAATTTTTATTGCATTTCTTTTAAAATCTATATGGCGCAATTATCAACATGAAGCTTTTAAAAGCGCATGGCGAACTGACTTTAATTGCATAATTCGACCTTATATCTTCATCTCTCCAATTAAGAGTATAAACGAGAAGTAGTGGTAGTTTATCAAGAATTAAGAGATGACGCTAGCCTTTGGTCCAGCTAACAGTATGGAACTCATTGACTTCTGCGCATGATTGATCGAATGGTGGGTGTTATAGTAGTCGCTCGTTGCATTGAGAAATGCTTCAGGACATCAGGACAACGCTTATTCCAATGATGACTGCAGTGAATAAAAGCTAGGCAAAGCTCTGTAGTTAACTGTAGATAAGAACAACGTTGTTGTAGTGTAACTAAATGTAAAAGAATTCAGATCTCTTCATGCAAAACCTGCACATCAGTATATTTTTTTATCATTTTGTCTGACTTCTTGTGTGAATAGGATTGGTTTCTTCCTGTTTTTGACCGCCATGGAAACTGTTTACTTCATAGTCGTAGCTAATTAAATTAGGTAAATTGTCCACCTAAAAGACCCGAACTCGGAGTTTCCTTATGGTTGCATGATACATTGATAAAAGCACCGCAGACTATAACATACAATGGCTACAGCCTCCTATTTTTCGTAAGACCGTCGCGAACGATCGATGACTATAACAATCCAGTCCGCGATCTTATGGGAAAAGAAGGGACCGTGAACAGTCTACAGGTAACGACAAAAGTGCTGCTTTAAATAACATCAGGCACTGTTTGCGAAAAAGGCACAGGAAACAAATTCATAAATGAACTAGGATAGTACACGCGTTCTGATTGGTTAAAAACCTATCGTTTATTGTGCCGGTAGACTCATACAAACATTTTCCGTTTTACTTAAAGCTATTTTATAAAAGAAATAGACCACACTTTCTATGGGTTTACCGGCGTGATAAACCACTTGGGATGTTGGGAGAGCACTGGAAAAGCTTATAAATCACTCACCCTCGGTTCGTGATTTACAAGCTTTTCTCGTGTTCTCCCAGCATCCCGCGTGGGTTATCACGCCGGTAAACCCATAGAAAGTGTGGTCTATTGCTTAAATAAACGATAAAAACACCGCGAATAGCGAAAAGATTGCATATTGAGACAGTGTTGGCAGAACTGCGAAGTGGACCAAGTTCTGCGGAATAAACCTAATGATATAAAACTAAATGTTAAAAGATCTTAAAATGTATTGAGAGCTAAACAATAAAAATGAGGACGTCGTTATTTTTATTCTTATTATTTTCACAGATGAATGCGTTTTACTCGTTCATTTCGCCTGTTTATACGGCAATTTCTTACGATCTTTGAAGCCAAATAGCGAGTGTATCAGACACATGCATTGGCAATTTTACTAGGTTTGATCTCAGCCAAAAGATAACAAAACACCAGTCGTGTTAAGTAAGTAGGGACCTTTAGATTCCAAGACAAGGAACAATACGAAGACGAGATTTTTTCAATACCAAGTAGTGCGCGTGCGTGAATCAGCGTCATTTTGGCGGGAAAACGTGATAGCCGTCGTCATCGTCGTTGTCTGCTACAAGTTTGGTTTCAACGAGATTTACTGTCGCAGTGGGGGACACAAGTCATCAAATGTAAGAAGTTTTATCATTCTGCGATCGGGAAAGGGCTTAAGATAGAATTCATCAGGAAATTTGGTAATTTTAATTTTCAGTGGAGAAAACCTTCTACCAGAATAATTCAAGCCATATCGCATTCTTTTTTACACTTTTACAAGGGCTTTAAATATAATTAGTTATCTGTAATAACACCAAAGACAATCTCTTATGGGAGCTCGTGAAAATTGATTTTAAACTTCACAGGACTTGAAGAAAAACAGGTAAAATTTCGTGGGTACGATTTCATTTTGTGAAATTTGATGCTTTTTTTTTTAATTTGTTTTCCGACTCCTATGAGGAATTTTCTTTGGTGTTATAACATATAACTAATTACATCTTTAGCCCTTGAAAAGTGTAAAAAAAGAATGCAATATGCTTTAAATTATTCTGGTGCAAGGATTTTGTCCAGTGGAAATTATAATTGCTCAATTTCCTAATGAATTCCGTCTTAAACTCCTTCAATAAAAATACCCGTGCTAACTTTTATGGTGGAAAAAAACAAAAGGACAATATGAAGCTTTTCGGGTTGTATATTATTGGAGAATACGGGAAAACTTTGAGTTAAAGTTGGTCCTTGTCCTCGTCTGGCAATCTGAACGTCTCTAGCCTATTAGTATTTCAGTTGCCCCCTACGACAATTAGAAAATCAGGAGCATTAAAATCGGCTAGAAACTGCCATAAAAGCAATTCAAAATGGTAGCAAATTCAAAATAGCCCGCGTGAAAGATTGATCTCTTTCTAACAAAATACATCCACTTCTCAACCGTTTTATTCATCTGGCGATTCCGGAGTAGCTCAAAACTGAATGTTTAATAATAGCTAAACTTGAGACAGCGGAACCCTTTTTGTTATAAGAGGTCTGGTCCATTTTAAGAACTGGGCAAAACTGGAGAGTTAAACTATCAAATATATTAGTAACCTGAGATCAGGCGTTATTAGACATAAAGGGTTAATAGGGAGAGGGCATGATCTCAGGCTAATGTATTAGAAAAAGCTTGCCAAAGCATAGTTACGTGGAGTTGTTTTTGTTGTGGTTTCTTCCAAGAACCTTTTAAGCATATATTAAAGCAAATCAGACATTCATCAGGTGTATTCAATGGTATTCAAGTGTGCTCAATTGTTGTTATGTGCAGATTTTCTGAATGTTGGTTTTCACATGACGTCAGTAAAATTCAAACTAAAAAAATATCCATCCTACCGAGATTTTACTTTCGCGATGCATTAGTGCAGCTGAAAAGTAATTTTCATACAAATTTTTTCTTCAAAAGGGTTCTTGGTTTTGTGATAGAGGACGCTTGAATTTCTAAGTTTTTGCGTGATGCGATATTTACATGACGGCCAAGAGAGCTGTCATGTAGGTTAAAAAAATTACTTATTTCAGGAAATTTTGCTATTTAAACAGTTCATGTATTAGAAAAAGTATTACTTTAATGTTTATGAGTTTCTCGAGGAATAAATTCACGCTTTTGTAGCAAAACTCGGTAACAGATGTTTCTGTTGGTTTCCGTCCGCCATGTTGGAGCTCATCCAGGTGAGCACCAGCATGGCGTCTCCATACAAATCTCTATAAATTTGGGTAAAACATTTCTTCGGATATCTCGTGTAAGAAATATTCCTCTGACCTGAATCTTTCTGAGGGTCTTTGTATATGTACCTCCTTTCATTTCCTAGATCCTGGACTTTATCTATAGGACGGTTTTGATTTTTATTTTGATCTATTTTGAATGGCGTGACACTGAAAACCAGCAATAGGTGACCAAGTAAAGTGAACTATTTTCTTTTCCAGTGTCATTCACTGTTGTCTGCACGATTTTCATCGGCTTTTCTGATTTCCAATTCGTCTACATTCTTTAGCACAAAGCAGAAGCGATCGATTTTTCATGATATCAAACATTCAAGTTCTCTGATCGTCTCTTGCCGCTAGGGACGTTTCGCCAGGAGGAACGTCTGCACCTCAGCGACAGAAATTCCATACTGATGACGTAAATCAATGTTTACATAATAAATCTGATAATCATTTGAGGCGAGGACGACTGCAATTACGAGATGCAACTTTCTTATTTTTCGCGTATTCTCGAAAAATATTCAACCCTGAAAGCCCTAATTGTACTATTTTTCACCTGGAAAATTAGTGTGGTTATTTTTATTGGAGAAGGTTTTGCCCTTTCCCGATCGCAAAATGACTAAACTTCCAAATTTGACAACTTCTTTCAGCTTCTACGATATCCTCGCTAAAATTCGTAGTGGAATGACGACGGCTATCACGTTTTCCCGCCAAAATGACGCTGGTTCACGACTGAGCAATACTCAGTATTGACAAAATCTCGTACTCGTGGTCGTACTTGTCTCAGAATCTAAAGCTCTCTATTTAACAATTATTCCTCGAGCCCGAATGGGCTCTGAGTCAATGGACTATTGACTCAGAGGCCATGTTATTGGTCGTCTGTCAGTTAAACCGTGATGTTATTAGCTATGAAGACTCGTAATCAGTAATTGGTGCGTTTCGGTCCTTCTATTGTCACAGTTAAAAAAAGTTGTCTATTGTTAGCCAAATTGTCAGTTCTCCAGTCATTCTCTCCAGTCGCTTTTGGCTAATAAGGTTTCCTTAAATATTGATAAGACAAATTTCATTATTTTTCACCCCCCTCAGAAGGTTAAGGGTCACATAGTCAAATTAATAGTTTCTAACAGGGAAATTAAGCAGGAGAAATTTATAAAGTATTTGGGTGTCCTGATTGATTCACATCTCAGTTGGAAGTATCACATCTCACATACTTCTAAAAAGATTAAGCGGTGTATTGGGATACTCTCTAAAATCAGGCACTCTGTGACCAGTCAGGTCCTTATACAGTTGTATTACTCACTAATTTATCCCTTCTTGACTTATAGTTTGATAACATGGGGGAATACATATCAAACAACTCTTTTACCTCTTATCATCTTACAAAAAAAAGCAGTCAGAATAATGACATTCTTGGAATATAATTCCCATTCTACTCCACTCTTTCAGAACTTAAAAATACTTAAAGTAAGTGACCTAATATATTTGTATACTGCTTTATTTATGTACGACTATTACTCTAACAGACTGCCATTAATTTTTGATAATTTCTTTAAGAGTATCAACAAAGTACATCAATATCAAACCAGACTGGCGAGTAAGATTTCATACTATCTGCCAAAAGCAAGGACTAATTACGGCAAATTTAACATTCGTTTTTTCGGTGCTAAAGTTTGGAATTCCATTGATGACTCACTTAAATCTAAGAGTCGTGCTTGCTTCAAAAATCTCTTAAAAGAACTGATTATATCCAACTACTAACTGGTACATTGATGTACTTTATTTTCATCTTTCTGCCTGCACATCCACTTTTCTTTTTTTTTGTGTGTTCTGTGTGCGTGTGTGTGTGTATCTTTTATACTCTGTAACTTTATTGCAATACTTTTTCCGCTTGGCCCAGCCACTTAGCTCGATTAGCCTTAGCTATTTCTAAGTGGCTGTGCTCATTTTTTTATTGTTAATTTTTCTCTTTTCAAGTATTTATCTACTGTAAACTTTTCTGGGCACGAAATAAAAGATTGTTGTTGTTGTTGTTATTGTTGTCTCGTAGTCTCATCAATAAGTTAGCCGTAAACCCCATTAACCACCCTTCAGAATCAATTAAAAAAGCTTCTCTATGATGAGCGTGTATTATCGAGCATTTTAGTGACTTTTTAGGGGGCGACCAAGTATTTTAGAGGGAAAAATGGAACATAAAGCTGATGCAGTTAGTGGTGGAAAACAAAAGCATAAAGTACAAAGGCCTAGACTACAAAACTTTTCTCTCTATTCTAATTAGAGAATACGGTCCACTGAATGTGCCCATTTGGTCAAATTACATCGGCAAAAGCATAATTGACAGCTGCCAGCCTATAAAACAAAACTGAATTAATCAAGAGTTATTTCCTGCCTAAAGGCAAGCAAAGGGAACAGGCAAATACTGTCACCTGCGGACTACAAAGACTTATGGGACCGGCCATGAGGAGTTTGTTTTGCCTCTACATCTTTTTCAGTGCTATTGAAGGTAACCTTTTTTGAACGTTTAGTTGATTGTGCATCTTGCTACATTGCTAACAGAAAAATTTGCGCATCAAAGAAAGGAGAGCTCTTAGAAAAACGAACCTAAAAGCTTTTCATCTGCCACGTCCATACAAAGTGCGTTGCGTCAGTTAGCTATTTCGATTCTTCCAACCAACCAGTTTAATCATCAACTATTATGTTGGATTCGACGCCTTTCTAGTAAGCTTCGCCATCATTTTGTTGTCACATATATGTGTCTTTTGCTGCTGTAACGTGCTGTCTTAACGGTCTAATGCATTGGAAACTGTTAGTGAATTTCCATTTTAATGCAGTGACTAAAACTTGACGAAAGCTTGGATACATTGTCAACGAAAAACACCCTACTGAACTTTGTTAACTTTTCTTCCACTATTTTTTTCTATTTTTTTTTTTTCAGTTTTAATGTTTTAGTTTCTAGCCAACTCTCTCATTACTCTACATGATTGAATGGCTAGAATGAATAGTCTGGACCAGAAAAAAAGCGCGGCGTGATTTTAGAGCAAATTTGAGGTTAAAATTCACTTAGGCTTAGACTTAGTGTAAGATGTTGTTTGTGACTAAGAATCGAAAAAGCTAGGAGGAAGACAACAGATACCAGAAACGAGAGTGTGCAACCCTTTGTTTAGGTCCTTTACGTTATAATTATATAA
>JBBMOI010000008.1:10877500-10902500 GCA_038088405.1 Porites divaricata | reverse complement strand
CAAGTTATATTAATTAGTACTTATGTTTCATGAAAAATTCAATTGTATCAAAACTATAAACGTTAGAAAGAAAAAGATAGTTCAAATGAGGCCTTTGACTGCTGATATTATAAAGAAAAATTAAATCCCGAGCAACAGCGTCATCAGGGATAAGAAATGTTGAGATGTTTCGCGTGGTAATATGCCTAAGAAAAAATTGGTGTAAAGTAAAATGTGTGAAAAGCGCAAGAATGGGGCGGAATGTATCAGAGGTATAAAAATATAAACTTGAATAAAATACAAAGATCAAATGAGCGACTGTCACAGGACAAAGAGTCTCTTGAAAGGCTCAATGATAGTCTTCAAAACAAAAGGTCCGCAAATTCGTTGCATTCCTCACGGGAGTTTTGGGCTGTCTCAATGTAAATCGAGCGGCAAAAAAACTTGCTGGTTGACAAACTTTGGGCGCGATCCATTGAACCAAAATTTCCGGAAATTTCGGTCCAAAACCCAATGGATCGGTTCGGTTCAACCGGAAAAGTTTCGTAAAAACGGGTCCACCTTTTGAGGTGGACCACTTTTCCCGGTCGGACCGGTTGGAACTTTGGTTGAATGGATCGCGCCCTTTATCTCTCGAATAAATTCTAAAATAAAAGGTCCGCAAATACGTTGCATTCCTCAGTCCTCACGGGAGGTGAGGACTGGCTCAATGTAAATCGACCGGCGAAGAACACGCTGGTTCTGATAAACGTTTTGAGAATATAACACTATGTCTTGATCAACTACCGCTTAAAATTCAATTCATAAAGGTAAAGAGAACACTGAAAACCCTGGTTCTGAGTCGAGAAGCGAACACTCTACGTCAATGTAAATCGAGCTGCCGGCAAAGAACAAGCTGGTTCTGACAAAAATTTGAGCGTAAAACCCTGTTCCTTGATCAGCTGCTGCTTCAAACGCAATTTATAAAGCACACCAAACCACTAATAGCCTTTTCAAACTGGAAATCGTATATTAAAACTTGCTCACCTGTTAGGTCATCGATCTTCGCCCATGGACAACGAACAGCTGCAAACTGGATCACGCAATGTCGAACCACGAGTTATAAATACAAGACCATGACTTATAAATACAAGACCATGACGTCACTGCCCAAATATGGGGTCTTACTTACACCCAAATATGGTCAAAAATGCAAATTTTAGAGGGTTACTCAGAATTTGGGAGTTTTTGCCCACATTGCGCGGCGCTATAATCTGCCGCCGAGTCAGCCTCGCTTCTTAGCTCGGTTGCCTCGTTGGCAATGAGCGTCTCTCTTATACAATAGGAACAATAGGCTTGCCTAGGCTCACCCGGTAAGCAACTTTAGCCCGGTTTGCCGGAACGGCCTATTTAAAAAAATAGGAATAAGGGGAGCGATCATCTAGCAACACGAGGAACCATTTATGTCTTCAATTTAGCGCTAAAAAATCATGTAAACAAAACACACATACATACGGAAAGTGGAGCTGAAAAACTCTTTATTTCAATTTTGACTGACTATTACAAAACCGTTTTTATTTTCTTTTTAATTTCTCCTTTCTATCTCAAGGAAACGACTAATTATTGAAGTCTCAGCGCCACTCAGTGATACTGTAGACTCTTTTATGGGTTCAAAATAAAAGTGCGCTCTCCGTTCAGCATTTTATTCTTGCAAGTTCAGTTTGCTAGAAAAAACGTCTTACTATCACCAATATTTTTTAAAACATTTCTCCAGACATGCAAGTCGTATCGAGCACTACACCTCTGTTGACGATTGAGGAAGTAGAAAAATTCCAACGACAAAGGATAGCCAGTTTTATCGGACATGTGTCCAGTTCTAACTGACTTATGAGGCTATGGTTGACAAACTCGTTCAACGAGAAAACCTAAACCGCTTCAGCGATGCTCTAAAAGACAGCCAAAAACGCCTTTTTAGCAGTTTTTTTCCTACACGTGCGTGGGAACGCTCCAAGTCATCCCTTGCAACAACTCCTTTAGTTACTTTTTTTAACAATAAAGTCCTTACTTTTCAACAATAAAGTACATAAGACAACTTTATCCTGTGAGTATACTTCTCCACGAACCGGTAGTCAGTTAATTATGCGAGTTATAAAAGCCCACACTTGCATACAAATTGGCTCAGCCCTACAGTAAAACCTCAAAGGAGAACCTTTGAAATCATAAAACAAAGAACTTCCGAAAGATTAATTGAAACACGCGACTAATAAAATGCTAGCAATTAAACCAGATACGTTTCTTCAGACACAAGAAATCAACTCTCTGACTTTTAATAATTGCAAAAAGAGTTACTACTCAGTGATTTAAAAGGAATCTATTAAAATAGTCAAAGAAGGCAAGCTATCTTTTTTTTACACTACGCACAATGTTTTACTAACCCCTCTCCCTTTTCATTTTTATCTTTTTCCTCCTCCTCCTAAACAATTTTATTATCATAATTATATTTTCGCTACTCAAGCTTGAATCCCCTCCTCCTCCTCATTTTATTATATATATTTTTCCATCCACGACCACATCGACCCCATATAGACCCGACATCGACCCTACACTTAACGTTTTTTTTTTAAACACAGCTTCGTGAATAGTGAAACTATATACCACCCCCACCACATTTCTATTGTTTTCCATCAATCGTCAACAGAGTTGTAGCGCTCGATTCGACTTGCATGTTTGGAGCAATTTTTTAAAAAATATTGGTGATAGTAAGACTTTTTTTCCTAGCAAACTGAACTTGCAAAAATAAAATGCTGAACGGAGAGCGCGCTTTTATTTTCAACACGCAAAAAGAGTCTACAATATAATAGGTCGTTCGGGCAAACCGGGCTAAAGTTACTTACCGGGTAAGCCTAGGCAAGCCTATTGTTCCTATTGTTATAAGAGATAAGAGAGACGGTCATTAGATATGGAGGAATCGAAGGCACTTATTAGTATTGAGGAATCCACTTTTTGCCAGGGAATCCTGCATATGTAAGTAATGAAGGGAATCCACTTTTTCAACAGTTTCAACATAGTACACTACTTTCCTGATATCAGCGAGTTAATGCAAATTGACGGTAAGCATTCTGCGGTGAGATATCAGCACCCTTATGCTCTAATGGACTTATACATATCCTTGTTAATTTTAGAATGTTTTGTTTAGCGTCAGTAGGGCATAACGGTGCCAAAATCTCGCCCAAAATTTGCACCAACAGACTGGTTTTTGACGAAGAGGCTTTCTTGACGTCACACCCTTTTACTCTATAACTATTGTACGATAATGATTGTGATGGTGATGAAGAAGAAGATGATGATGATGATGATGATGATGATGACAATAAAGTCTGGTGGTGTAGCAGTGGTTAGGGCTGTTATAATTCTGATATTGACGCATTTTTTTTACTTTCAGCTTTGTCAAGGAAACAAAGGCACGCGGATCATTCCGAGGTATGAATTGACAGCTTTTATTTCTTTTTTTCGCTTCGTGGCAGGGACGGATAACAAGAAAAAAGGCCGATCATAACGTATAGAATACGGTCGAAAATTCTCTTGAGATCTTCATCTTGGAATTCTTCGTCAGAAAATTTACAAGGTAATTTTGGCAAATTGAAAAATGTGTCAAATCCCATCCAAAATCGATTTGGTTTGTTCTCCCATCAAGATTCACTACTCGTCTTTTGAATGTTACATTGTAGAGGAAAGTGTAATTTGATTTTCCGGCTGTTCAGTATCTTTCCATAGCAGCGTGCCTGTAATTTTCTAAACTGGTATTTATAAATGTGTATTATACCACATGAGAAATTTCTGCAATTTATATGGCTTAGAGCAGTGGTATGTCAGCTTAATTTGAAATACCTACATGTGAAAATTACAAACCTTTTGTGGGCAGTAGTATAAAAAAAGAATAGCATGATTTGTATATTATATTTGACATAAATACCACTTGTGATATTTCAAAATTGTCTCAAATTTTACTCGCCTAACGGCTCGTGAAATTATGTTTAACAATTTCGAAATATCACTCGTGGTATTTATGCCATATATCACTCCAAATTATGCCATTACCTAATTATACTAATAGATTCATTCCTAACTACACTAAACTGTGGTCAAAATCCACCATCGATAAATCTGAATGCCTTCGGCGCTTCTTTTTATATCTTTGGCCCTTCTCCCTCTTCCTTGACCAAATCGTGGAATTTTAGCAAGGTCGAAAGTTCCTGCAGCAAGCCCGGTCGAGTTTTAAAATGTGGCAATTTCTGGCCCCCGGTTGTTCAATCGCTGGATAGCGTTATCTTCTAAAGAGGTGTTTAGGAAACTAATAGTGTTATTCCGACTTGATAAAGATTTATCCATTGGATACAGCTCATCATCATCATCATCATCATTTATTAGCCTTTGTTTTACAACAAATTTTACAGGATACAGCATAAGGGCTGCGAAGAAGTGCGGCTAAACTAATTCTGATCAGTAACTATTTTAATAAAACCTCTAGCACTTTGTCCTTAAAGCTAAAAAAGCTTGACAAGTTTCAAACTAATTGAACAACTGGGGCCTGCATTGGGGGCTAACATTATCTGTTTTCCATAAAAATGTTTCCAAACAGATCATGGTCACGCTGAAAATGCACTTTGATGTGCAAGGAGCAGGAAAAGAAATTCCTGCGAGTGTCACTATGAAGGTTCACAACGGTACCACTTTGATGGAAATGGTGAACAAGGCTGCTGAAGACGTCAACAAGGGACCTTATAACAATTACAAAAGCGTTTACCATGGTGGCAAGGGTTATGTTATCACCGGTATGTACGGAATCGAGGAGGACCCAGCGACTAATAGGCATTGGATGATTTTTGAAGAGCGAAGTGGGAAGACGATTCCGTGTGGCGTGGATTTTTACGTTCCTGAAAATGGTTCCAGCATCATTTTTAAATTCATCACACACTCCGATCATAACCACACTACGAGTGGACATTGCAAACCCGCCTCAAGCTCTAGTCAGGTAAAGTAGCAGTGAGGGGGGGGGGGGGGGGGGGGAGGAGACTTGCGCTTCAAAATCGGCTAGTCCCATACAGGGAGGGAAATGTGCGTCTCAAAATCGATTGGGCTAGCTTATGTTTGGAAGGAAATTTATCTCAGTAATTCGCAGCAAGTTCTTACTGAAACTCCTCTTGAGAACGTAGATCTTTCTAAAACTCAGCCATGCAGGTACTTTGTCTATATGGCCCAAGGAGATCCAAGCCAAGACTGAGGAGTGAACTACGCAAACAGCAGTATACTGTGACACTTTTTGACTGCAGTCATTTGGCACACCTAAAAGTTCTTTGGCAAATGCAAAAATTTATGTGTTACTGTACAGTTTTTGCTTTGTGTTATTTTGAATTTGAGAACAATTTCCGTGTACAAGCCCCCGGGGGCTTATATTTGGAGGGGCTATTTTTCGGAGGGTTTTTGCGTTACGAGCCTGGGGGCTTATATTTGGAAGGGCTTATACATGGACGCGCTTATTTTTCGGACTTTTAAGGTATTGGCCTTCACAACAGTGACAAAGAATTGTTGGAAACCGGCTAACAAATTATTTGACTTCATCAAAGCCTCCATTAAGTCCTTGGTAGATAACTGTTCAAGATTTATTTTTTCAGACAGTATTTTATGATAAACACTATTCCCAGGTGTAGAGTATTTTGGACAGTAAAAAAGAAAATGAGTTTCAGTTTGGACTTCCATGTGTGCGATGTGCTCATACTTTCCGACAATCCTTAGAAATGCTTAGGTGTTACCATACATGAACGCTAATGAACAGTACTTTCTGAGGTGTCGCTTTCTTTGCTATGCAAGTCGTATGTCACCTCTTTAGTCTCTGATCAGAATCTGCAGACAGTGTGTGTTAGCAATTAAAAGATAACCATAAGCACCTTCTCCACTTAAGGAAAATTTGCACTCAGTCAACATCTAATACATTCACTTCTTCTTTTCTAGATGCAATGTTAGGTAGTCGATGAAAGGAAATCTTTAGGTGTGGTCATAAAGAAGAAAGCTATTGAACAGTTCTTTCTGTAGTGTCGTTAACTATTATTGTAGAAGTCATGTGGCACCTCTGTAGTCTGTGAATTAGAGTTATAGGATGATGGGTGCTGGAATTTAAAAGATAACCATAAGCAGTAGCGTATTCTACGCTTAAAAAAAATTTCCACTTAACTTCGTACATCCACTTCTTTTCATCTAGTCGCCAGCCTCGCCAATCACTGTAACCATTGCATTGGACTGGAACGTGACGCTAGTTGGAAAACCAATCCCAGCTCCATTCACTACCCAAGTCACAAGTGGCACTGTTCTTTTGGATATCATAAACAAGGTTGCTGATGAAGATCCAGAAGGTCCTTTCAATAGATATGTCTCTACTTACTATCGTGGTCTGGGACATTCTGTTACTGCCTTTAACGGCACCGAACAGGTAAGATGTAATAGGCGAAAGCAGGAACCAATAGCCCGGGGCGAGCAACAACCTTCTATCCTTCCAACGGCGTTTTCACAGACTAGGTGATTATTAATGTCGATTCTCCCGCGAATTTTGACTATCAAATATAATAAGCCTTTCAAATCCATCAGCAAAAAGCGGAGACTAGAAGATAGGTTTAATTTTCTAATGTTTTGACAGCATTTACTTTTTCTTTTAGTTATTTTCGTATTATGGATGTGCACACATAACGGACGGTGCCTCCACCTTTGCTGGAAACGTACTGCAAAATGACGCTTAAAATAAACTGATCTGTGAAAACGTCGTTTCATAAGCCAAACATGGGAGTTCCAAAACGTATAAGAGTACCCCTCACCCCTGGCCGGACATCCAGGAAATAATTAAATTGGAACTCAGCTGTTATGTTGGCCCTGTCACACCAGTGATTAAAGTGCTCAAAATCTAGCAGTACTTTATGGTAGTGCTGTTTCATAGGGTTGTGTTTGGTTTATATCTCGAGCAACGGTATTGATGGGAACATGGCTAAAGGAGAGAAATAGTTAAACGAAAAGCGCTCATTGATTGCGGGAAACTCGAAGACTAAGTAACAGAACATTGTTCGCCATCTTGATCATGTGGACGAACAGTTCTTCGCACACGCGAAAAATAACTGTTATTCCTTTTGTTATACATTTACAATGTGGCTTTTCCATCAATATGATCTCAGTATGTATATCTAGCCGGGTTTTTGAAAACGTTACCGCCAGAAAGACCTCCTTTTTTCTCTAAAGTAGCCATTATTAAAACTGAGAGTGCAACCATTGCTTTGATTCACTTGTCCTCCTTTCTTCCTCCTCGCTCTTTCTTTAATTCTCTCCCTTCCTTCTCCTTCGCTAGTGTGATTTTCGAGCTTGTCGGGCACGAAAAACCTGTCTTTTGGACCATTTTTACTCAAATGACTGCAAATCTCGTTAGGTTCGTTTTCAAAGAATCGGCTGGGTGTAAAAAAAAAACTAATTATCATAAACTAATTTTATAGCCCGATTCTTAGGCGGTTCGAGGTCGCTTAGACTCGCCGTCCCTAAAGTCTTTGAAGCGAGTGACTTCAGCCTGTCTAAGAGAATCAAGCTGTTGCAAACCTTGGAACTGTCTTGCTTTGTTTTAGATTCCTCAGGCAAATATCTATTGGATGATTCACAACAACCACACCAGAGAGCATGCGCCCTTGGGAGTGAGCCAGTACAAGCCAAAGGATGGCTCGGTTACAGTTTTAATGCATGAAAAACTCTCAGGCCATGGGCCCTCTACAGGGAAACCAACAGTTGAGAGCTCTGGACAAAGATTTGTTGGTATAAGATTGGTTGCCCTCTGTTTCTTGACCGCCATTGAAATCATGATCTTTTTTTATAACTAGGAATTAACCGTCATAAAGATGGAGCATGGGATGTCAGAACCTTGAAGTTTTTTCCTAACTTTTACATTTTAGTAAATTTGGTCACCACCGGGTAGTATTAGGAAATAAAACGTATAGAACCTTTTGAGATGACGTCAAGTCCGCCATGTTGTGAAACAATAAAACGGCGGCCATGTTGGTGTCGCAAAGCGGTCCTGGCAGTTGAACTTTTTTCTTATGTAAACGCTTTCTCTTGTTCCAATAAATTTGCATAGATGCTAGTCACGTGAGTGAAAATGCTCTATAAGTAATATGAGGTCAATAGGCCATTTGCATGATGACGTCATTTACTACTACGACCAGAATCCTTCAGGGTTTTGCTTTCTTGCACAAATTAGGTCTTGTGTTATTTAAACCTCGCTGGGATTACAAAATTTAAATATGAAAGCGAAAAGTATTGTGGTCGTCAGGTAGTAAAACGACGCAATTGTGCAAATGGCCTATAGCCCACGTTCGATATATTAAAATTCTAACATGAATCCGAGGCTTTAGGATCAAAATTGCAAATTTTTCAAGACTCCATTGTCTGGAAATTCTCAAAAGAGACTTGAGAACAAAGAAAACCAAACCAATTATAGAAAAATGACCAGAAAGCCTCGGAGTCATGTTAGAAGTTTATATATCGAACGTAGGAAATTATATGAGTTGTTATGGCCTTTTACGTCCTAAAAACAGATTGAGACAGTACCCAAAACAGCAAAGTTAGGGTATACTATAGTTTTAATTTTAAGGAAGAAAACGTAAGGTTTAGTTTCTACACCAGCTAATAAAATAAATTTCCAGTAAAATCTGTCTAAAATGGCAGCCAAGATGGTGACCATTTTGCAGGACGTCACAACTACCCCCTTGGCGGTTACTCCCACATATTAACTTTGGGGTGTGCCACGAGGCTCTAGAACTGTTCCAGGAAAGAAAAGATGAATTTGCGACCTGATCCAGACACTAATTCTAAAAATACCCTAAATGACCTTATAAATGCCCGTAGCGTCGATTTAGTTTTAGGGGTCGGGTTCGAGGTCGGGGTCGAGGACGTTCAAAAGAGAGACGCATTTATTCTCATAACGTAACTGTAACAAGCTCAACAAAACTAATATGCTTTCGGTCAAAATATCAAGAGAGTTTAAAAATATAAGGAATATCCACCCCATCAAATGATTTGCTTAGGCCGTCTATAGATCCATATCGCTATTTCAAATCCCAGCATCGATGCCAAAATCCTCGCTCAGGGTTATTGTGTTGCCATCGCTGTTCTATCCTTACTTTGAACTTGACTTTGAACAAGATGAAATACACAAAGCCTTTTTAATCAAGCAAAATACTGAATGAATAGAATGAGACTTTTTGCTCATTCCTAGTGTTTTGGATTAATTCTCATAGGAGCGTCTATTAGACAGGGGGCGTTTATTAGAGGGCAATCTAATACAATTTCAACTGCGTATAGGAGGCGTTTATTTGGAAAAAGGCATCTATTAGGTTATTTACGGTAGAATCCAGATCCCCATTTAAACCAGCTATGCTGAACTGGAATTTCTGTATAAATAATGTTTAAAAATAAATAAAGACATAGACATAGACATAGACATATTTTTATTTTATTTGGAGTCGTATACAATATATAGTACATGGACTAATTCCAAATAACTAATAAAAGTTACACACAACAAGAATTTATAACTGTATATGGCTTAGGCTAATAAGTTAATAATTAATTACGCCTTATAGTATTCACTTTCTATCGATTCGCATGTCTGTTCCTCGGCAAATTCAGGTCATAAAGAGATCCGCTTTACCTGCTGTAACAAATGACTTCCGGAATATCTTAATCAAAGCTTTTGTTTTGTATCTTAAAGTTACGTGCAAACGGATGCAACAACTCCCAACATTGTTGGGAGCAGTTGTGTCCGTTTACACCCAGCTAGAAGTTTGACCGATTTCAAACTTTGCGCAACAACTCCAAACATCAAGCAATGTTTTGTATTGCACACTTACTGTAGTCAAAGTTAACTTAAACAGCTAATGATCTTCTCTTCTCATAGCAGTCGAATACATATTTTGCAATTAGCTTTTGCACTGGTTTGTTCTTGCTCGGGGGGTTTATTAACAACAGAAAAAGATAATCTGGTGCCATTCTGTCTACTGATATTCTATATTTTCTGTTTAGGTATTCAAATAAAGTATTTCTTTTTTCTTGATACGCAGGGCACTGAGTTAAAAAATGTCTTTCATCTTCTACGTCTTTTTTACAGATAGGACAGATCCTCTCTTCCGGTTTCCGACGACGCGGCGGGGTGGGGGGGGGGGAGGGGGAGTGAAGTTTCGCACCTAAGGTTGATTGCGAATAATAAGGAATTATGGGGAAACTCAACCATTCCTGAGTCAAACTGAAGTAAAATATCTGACCCCTTTTCCAGATATAAAGGGCAATTTTTATTCCCTGTTTCAGGCTCAGGGAGGCAAAAAGCAAACTCTGTTGAGTGGCACATTCCCGTGAATTTATAGGAGTACGCCCGCCCCCCAGGGCAGTTCCTTAGAGCGTTAATAAACACCCACATAAAAGAAAGCCCGGGGAGAAGCCCATAGGAAATAGGGGTGGATACTAGTTCCTATCTAAGTGATCTACCAAAATTCCTAAATACAGTGATTTCAACCGACATTATGCTAAGTGATAAATCTATAAATAGACCTTTTTACTGATACGGCGGCCATATTGAATTAATTCGATTTAAGGAGTATTATAGGATGCCCAGAGGGCATGAGCACATTTCGTTTGTATTTTCGAGCATTTCGACATTTTTTCGTAAAGTTTTCTTAGAATAATTATAATTATAATGCTGTAAAGCAGTCGTTCTCTTAAGTATGTGACCTAGCCAGTTCCACCTTCTTCTTCGCACTTCACGGCTTATGTCATTGATCTCAGCCGACTCAACCGCTCTCTTGTTTGTCATTCTTTGCTGCCATCTTATCCGCAGTCTCCGTCTGCTATTTAGCTTCCGTTTATCGTTCTTGGTGATCTTCCAAGTTTCACAGCCATACAGTAGGACTGGCCGAACTAAAGTCTTGAATAGGCGTATCTTGGTTCTCATTCCTATTCCTCTAGCTGCCCAGACCATCCTTAGTCTCTGGAATGCACCACTTGCGTTAGACCATTACTTTGGATCAAAATTTGAGAGTTTCATTTTAATTGTTTTTTCCTAAATTAACTTAAAAAGTGTATTTAACGAAGTGCTAGTTTGCTAAAACGCAAAAGAGAGACCCTTTATAAGGAATCTGATTTTTTCTGGGTGGCCATGACGGATTTTCCGAAAGGATCAACCCAGTGGGGGGGGGGGGGGGGGGGGAGAGGAGAAACTTCCCATACATTCTCTTAAATGAAATCCAAACCATGTTCTCAGCAATCAGCAAGGGTCTTCCCAGCGGACTTGTGTACTGATCATGTGAATTACGTCAAAAAATCATAGATCAACGGTTTTGAGAAGGAACAAAAACATGGCGGTCCAAGGCGGGACTGTTTCTCACTATTATGTTTTGGTAATTCGCAAATTTATTGATTTTATGTCGTTTTTCATACATAGTATGTGGTTTTCTTTTTCAGTGAAAAAGTTTCCCTCTGCATAATTTGGAATGTGCAACATATAGCTACGTATAGCTGATAAGAACCGTCGAAGAGTTGAGCTATGGAGCAGTGTCTTGCTGCAAACCTTAGCAAAGTAAGGTCGTTTTGAATTTTAACTTTGAATCCAAGGTGTTGACTGATCGTAATAAACAAAGTGTAATATATAAATTTAGCCAGGGCTAAAAGCGAAGCTCCCATTAATAAATTTATTTTTTAAATCAAACAATAAACTTGTAATCCACAAATCAGTTAACTTAAGGGGAAATTCATATGACTAAGCCCCTCCTTTTTTAACTGAATTAATTAAAATTATTTTCCCTTCGAGTGTTACAGGGCGATTTTTATTGGATTTCTGAGCTGTATATTGTCGTGAAAGCCAGATTCTCCGTCGACTGCATTCTTTTGCAGAAAAGCAGAAGTGATCATGCAAGAGTCGAGTTCCCTTGTCTCCTTATTTTGGAATTTGTACCGTGAATCGGACCTGCTGCTCAAGTCACGTGCAGGGCTGTGGCAGCATTTCCTGCCCTGGACTTCATGATTTATCAATTTTGAACTTTAGAAATATTTTTCCCAAAAATATTTCTTGAATTTTGACAGCCAAAGACTGCTTTTTCAGCTTTAGAAATGTCTCAGGGACTGGGAATGAGTACAGGAGAAAAGAAAAGCTGATGACGTCATGTGACGTCAGTTATATACTCAGCCTTCCCTTTCGATTCTGTTCATTGCTTTGTGTTTTGTGGAATTAAGTGATTTATCGGATTGTAACGAAGGTATAGCGAAAGGGCGGACATTTTTGAAGGCAGACTCCCGTTTTTTTAAGACGAAAAAATGGAATTGCAAGATTTTCCACTAGTTTTAATTTCGGACACTCATTTTGCACATATTGAAGAATTAAAAAAGACAAAAAAAAATCATATCACTCTTAATTTTGATCACTTGACAGCGAAAACCAGTTATTGAAATTATTTCGTAAATCAATTTTTATCATTTGGCTAAATGAAGTATATGATTTCAGTTTATACTACCCAAACTACCAAATAACCCATCGACAATGGCCAGTTTTTTCAGCGACTGATGGAAAAGTCAAGAATGGTCACGAAATTTGATCCGTATGACGCGTTGATGCAGAATTATCGCGACAATAGTATTTTGATTGTGTTCCACTTATGGTGCTGCGGCTGAAGCATAATTTGTCTACGATCCTTATAGCGAACGTTGCGATCCTTGCTAGTTTTGTCATGTTAACAGTTTGATTCAAAACATTGCTGACGTTTTGTGCGTACGTTATGTATTGTTGTGTGCATACATGATGGGATACCATAGGTATAAACTTGTCATATTTCACCTCTGCATACATACATACATACATACTCACAGACAGAC
Organism: Porites divaricata; assembly: GCA_038088405.1. Classification (NCBI taxonomy): domain Eukaryota; kingdom Metazoa; phylum Cnidaria; class Anthozoa; order Scleractinia; family Poritidae; genus Porites; species Porites divaricata. Next base: position 10,889,606 of record JBBMOI010000008.1, on the reverse strand, counting down.
AGACAGACAGACATACATACACATACATACACGCATATACAGCTATTTCGAGAAAGGTTGTCGGAAAAAGTGCACGCGACAATCCCGAAAGGCATTGTAGGTGGTTTTGAGTTTACTGTTCGTCAAAGAAATTTGAAAGAATTGGCACGAAAGGCCATGAAAATGTGTTTGCGAGTGCTAAAGGAAAGCAACAAAAGTAAGTTCAACAGCTACAGTCGTCAGGAACAGTGTATCGATCATATCCCACATTACCTTTCGGGATTGTCGCGTGCACATTTTTTCCGACAACCTTTCTCGAAATAGCTGTATACATACATACATACTTTATTATCTTTCCTCTAACAAGGCTTTTCAAAGATAATTACGAAAAATATGATTACAAACAAAAAGAAGTACAGTAAGTATATAAAAAGTGGATTGGTAAAATTATCTAAGAGCTAAAAATTAGTCACTATATACAATCATACATAAAGTACAAGAAACATCGCTTATAAAGTTTTATGCCGAGCAAATTAAAGTAGCTTACTTTTGAGCTTTCGTTTGAAGCTTAAAACATCTTTGGTTAGTTTTAATTCATTGTCCAATGAGTTCCATATCTTCATTGTTCTGTAATAGAGACTTCTCTGGCCACTCGCCGATTTAAATAAGGGAATATGTAGCGATTGTTAGTTTCTAGTTACTCGTCCACTGATGTTAAATCGTTTAGTAAATTTAGACGTAAGATAATCCGGTGCTGAGCCCGTCATACATTTAAATGTCAGAGTTGCACTTCTAAGATAGATTAATTTTTCTACTGGAAGCCAATTTAATTCTTTTAATAAAGGAGTAATACGGTCATACTTTTTGGCCCCGCTGATAATACGGCATGCATAATTTTGACAAGATTGTAACTTACGCATATTTCTGTTGCGTTAACTCCGCGCGCATGTAGTCTATTAAAAGCAAACGCCTAATTCCAATATTTTTATATAATGCTATTACTCGGCCGAAAATTAAAATCAACCATAGTTTTGTCAGAGCTGAATTGAGTGGAATTGAGAGACATCTTTTCCCAGTCATCAGAAAGTCAGTTATTTTGTTCGAACGAACCCGGATTGCAGCATGTAGTAATTTTATAGATTCTCTGTGGCGCTTTGTTCCTGGGTACCACACCGTCACTTGTCATCAACAATTTTTGATTCGAAATTGCTTAAATCGCACTGGATCGGAAAAATAACCACACAGCAAACAAAAACAAGCAAAGTAAATACGGTAAGCTGTATTTTATTGAACATTCTAGCGAATATTTATCGACGGTGTGGTACCCAGGTGAGGCTTAGTTTGTAGAGGAGGCAGGGTTACCAAGCGGGTTTTCAACGGTCGTGTGTCGTGGTGAAAATGTACTCGCCCCTTCGGCGTCGTTTTGTCTTGGATTTTAGAAAACAAACTGCCGCTTGGCGTCGGTTGGAGTGGCCGGATTGCTTGGCTAATGAGATGAAATGAAACAAGGACATGTTGGCTTGGATTCGGCGTTTGATTTGTGGCTGCTTGGCCATTTCAAACTGAGGAATTTTCGCCTCTCGCATGGGGCATCCCGAAATGGACTGTGAAGCCTTGTCCTTTCTCTTACAGTGGAAACTCGGGGTTAAAGAAAATGGCTTAAATCGCAATGGATCGGAAAAATAACCACACAGCAAGCAGAAACAAACAAAGTGAATACGGTAAGCTGCATTTTATTGAACATGCTAGCGAGTATTTATCGATTTGAATCTTTTACCTGAATTCCCATACAAATCCTTTATATTCACGGCCATTTTAAATTACGCAATATGAAACTACATGTGTTACCTCACACACTGAGCTTGGGCCGCCTGTGGTTTAGCCCGCCTACTTCCTGATGATGTGCAAAGCCGTGCGTTCATGGTAACCAATGAAACTGCCTCTTCCTTAGATTTTACAATAACAATGGGCGATATGACAGACCTTGAAACTTTCACTGACAGTAAGGGTGCGTTCGATTTGGATTTCTTAATTGAAATCCACCCTGAGGACGGATTTCTCGGAGGTGAAATCCGTTTTCGGATTTGCGGTTGCATTGGGACATCCAGATTTAGATTTATCTAAATCCGGATTTCCCAATCGAACGCACCATAAGTGCATGTCCCGAGAACAATAGCCATTTCTCCCGTTGATATGATTTCAGTTGATGCTACTGTTCCTTCCGTCTTAGGTGTTCCAATATCTATAATTCAAAGTAGTACAAGTGATAATTAACGCCTACTATTTTGCATTTTGATGATGCGGAAGTTTCAGCTGTCAAATTCAGTTCCACAAGATATTAGAAAGTGAAACCGAAACGTTATTTGCTACAGAAACACAATGAAAAACATTTAAATGAAGTTTGAGTGCCAGAATCGGGAAAATAGAAGAAAATGTAAATACTCAGTTACACACGGATCAAGAGCATTAGTCAAGCGAAACAGTTAACCAAAAGAAAACAAGACAAAAACTGAAAGCAGAACAGGAGCCTTAGACTCAAATTTAGGAAGAATATGTTGAAGTGCAATTGTGCCGTGCTTTAAATGTTTCACAATCACACTTTCAGGTAAGTAACGTTAAGGAGACTGAGAGTGAAAATATGCCAAATACTCGTTTATAACCAGCCAAGCAGCTAATTCAGCTATGTTTTTATTATTTCAAATACCGTCCATTTAACTGACGCAAACATAATATAGGTTACAAAGACTTGATTGACGGTCACCTCCCGGCAACGATTTGATTCAATATTTATCAGTTTTTCCTTGGTGAGCCATTTTTCAAAAGGATAGTGTAAAGGAAACTAGCCCAACAAACCTAACGGCAGAAATGAAGACACCAGCTAAGCTGAGGATTGTGCCTTTCTTTTGCATCATTTTCAGCTCCATAAAAGGTATTTCTTTGTGGCAAAAAACGTAAATAGGTAGCTACAATTACCCGAAGGCGGAATTTGAACTGAGTTGAAATCGGTATGATTGGTACAAAGGGCGCCGGTATCAACGCAGGTATCAAAAGTAAACATTTTTTCAGAGCTTTCGTATCAAAAAGCTTTGACCATGTTCCACCATGTTCCTCAGAGTCGTCTATATTATGTTATCTATACATGTAGCTGTTCGAATCTTTCAATTAAAACTTGCATACTGTCTGCGGAAGTCTTTCGATGACGCTACGTCATCTCATTTTCCTGTTCAAATTTTGTGTCCTTTTACAGTCGAACCTCCACTAGCAGCCACCTCTTTACAACGGCTTGTTTTTTTGTCCCGGCGACGCGCGTTCGATCGACAGTTCATACATTGCACTGACTCTTGTTTTAACCTCTCTACAACGGCAACGGCAACTAAAGCGTGTCCCCAACTACCAAATAACTTCTCGATAGTGGCCAGTTTTTTCCAGCGACTGATGAAAAAGTCAAGAATGGTCACGAAATTTGGTCCGTAATGGCGCGTTGATGGTTAATCGCTTCAATAGTATTTTGATTGTGTTCCAGTTATGCTGCTGCAGCTGAAGAAATATATAGATTTAGCCAGGCCTAAAGGCGAGGCTCTCATCTCATGTGACTTTTGAGGGAAAGGTTAAGTGATTTTAGAGAAAAATCATTTTCAGACAGCCCAAGAGTGAACCAAATCTTACATCGAGTTGATGGCCTCATATGTACACCCAAAAACTGGCAATCATCTTCGATCACATTTAAGAGCCATAATGCAAGATCCATGGATCTTGATCACCGTAGATTAATTAGGCCTGGAATATAAATCCGCCCCAAATTTTTTGTGTTCGACAAGTTTACTTTACAAAATTTTGCCAACAAATCTGGGTGCGTGTATATATAAACCAACCTTTTATACCATTTATATATCACATCAAGAGGTGAAACAGTTTGAGGCACTGTTTTTATCATACAGACCTTGGACAGAATGCAGTATTGCACAATTTTGCAATACAAATATTGCACTCATTCAATATTCAGTATAAACGGTATAAAAATTTCCAAAATCACCTATACGGTCAGCTGGTTATCACCTTTGCAGTGCGAGCTGTGGGTCGAGTGTTTGAATGAACATTAATAGAGTTACGCTCCAACATAGTAAAGAATTTATTAAGTTTATTTTTTATTTAATGGTTTAACGTGTGGCATTTTGAGTACTCCTGCAAGCGAACGACTGAAAACAAACGGCACAGCGATTAACAATCGAAAAAAGAAATATAGTTCGCTGAAACATATACAGAGACAACAATTTTCATTCTTGAAGAAAAGTAAACTTAAGAGCGGCTGTCTGTAAATATCGACCAGGGGTGGGAAAAATAAAACTTTCAAAAAATCCCAAAAAAATTCAGTAGACTACCCTAGGTACCTTAGTAATGAAAATATAAATTTTACTTTCATCGGTTAAATATTTTTGCAATACAGCGAGTGTAAAGATTGACCGCTTCACGGCCTCCACAGGGCCGCTTTTTCGGGACGCGCGACAGGTTAACGAAAAAAGCTCGATTTTAGACCACGCGCGATGCACGCGCTTCCCGTTCATATCACAAGCCTCAGCGTTCTCGAAGTTAAAAAATATGTACCGTCTGTTTGCTATGAAGAGACGTAATCATCCACTTGAGTACCGCAGCGCTCTTAAAGTAGGAAGTCTGTATATTTTTTAGTCGATAAATGCACTGCTGACTTTCACGAGGTCAACTTTTGCATAAATTATCAAACGTTATGTTAAGCGGCAAATCTACCTACGGTTCGCGAGAAATGGAACTCTTATAGCGGCGCAAGACAAATGTTTCGAGAGTCGAGGATATGCCTTCAAACTATTCACTATGCCGCGAAAGGGGAAATCCCTGGCATGATAGCTCATGTAATGGTAATTTTATAAATCCAGGTCGGGCCGTGTTCGCTCTGGAACGCTGTGACAACCTTGTTTGGCGCGCTTCTCAATACTTCCAAGACATGTTCGAATTTGTATACCAAATTCTAGCAAACAAACATACTAAGTAAATCTGGATGGAATAGGAAATTGTCTCCCTAAACGCAGCCAGATTATATTTTGAAGAATGGTGGCACAATTCAACGTGTCTTCCAGGTCAGCCCTAATTTATAGTTCGAAAGAGTATAAATTGCGATCTCCCAATTTTCGCTTAAGCTTTCTTTGATTAAACTTCAGTAGAAACAAAACAACGAAGACATTCTCCTGCATGACAAGTGATTCAATCGGCAGAAGGAAATATCTGTTTACAAGTCTGGTGAATTATCCCTTCTTGCGCACCGCAAAATCAGTCGCAGAAATCCTGGCATATTATTTAAGCCTGAGCGCTTCGAAGAATAACACGTTTAGCACTTCGACGCCTAGGAAATAACAGGCAGTTGTTCTATATCCTTTCTGGTTCATCCAGGTAGAAGTCCTGGCATGATATTCATTATGCCTGAGCGCTTCTAGGATATATAACACGTTAAGCATTTTGACCCGTAGCCGTAAAAAAAATTGTCAGAATACCCTGCCACTTAGTTGAATATTCTGCGTAGCGGGCTACGCAGACTAAGTGAAGAATAAATTTAAAAACTCTATCCTTTGTTACGCACTGGCTACTCGGTACGCAGAAACTGATTGTGTAGAATAAATTAACAACTCTATAACTCGTTCTTTAATAGATTAGGGGAGCTCTTTGATATCAAGAGAACATATTAAAAATAAGTGCGATGACATTATAAACACGCAAATTATCTGTGTGATTTCATTGATTTTATACAGCCTTCGTTCTAATAATTAAACAAGGGAACACAAGTTCGTTGACATTATAAATTAATACTCAATTTATCTGTGTGAATTATTAGATTTTATAAATTCTCGCAACTTCCTTTAAAAATACGAAGAACAAGTCTTCATTTCGATTGACATAGCGCCAAATGAATTCGGCGATATATGAGGCATAATGCTGCTTTTTTCTGCCATGCGTTGGCAGATGTACTTTCAATTGCCTCCACTGGCCTTCTATTTTGGTAGTGTCATAGACCTCTTCATTTACAAATTCAACTGAATGATTCACTGTTTTTATGTTCGTAGCCATATTTCGCTAAGTTATGTAACCTTTCCAGCAATCAATCACAATTGTAGTTCCTGGCTCGATCGATCCAATCTTGAATGTGGCCGATCAAAGTCGCTTCCGTTCGATCCTCAACTGTAACAATGAAGCACTTTCTGGAGTCCACTTCAATTCCTCCAAATACCCACTAAATAAGTTGGACTGTGTACTAATCTGCGTCTGACGCACAGGCGAGCTACACCCAGCCGTCCTCCAGATCCCTCTTATCTTATTATAACCATGGTACAAAAGCCAGGAGAAACCGTGGTTAAAGCCCAATCCCTTAGGATTATACTGTTAAGGGACTTTGATGACGACGATGATGAAAATTTTCATTATAGTTTTAGCCCTGTCTCAAGAGAAGGCTTCGCAGCCATTTGAGGTAAGAATATATGCCTTTGTAGCTGTACAGTGAATTCCAATTCAAGGTTTTCAAAAAACCATGAAACCTTTATATTCAAATTTCAGCTTTTCATAAATTATGCTGAACCGTTCAGAGTTCAAATAAAACTGTCGAGCTGCAATGCGTGTGTATTGCCTTTGATAGATTATTTTTCATTTTACTTTTCCCATCCCCCCTCTTAAAAAAAACCTTTTGCTTCGATACACTTTGATTAAGTTTACACCAAGAACTCACAAGAAATTCCAAGTTTGTCTTCAAACAATCGAGTGATAAAGGTCAGGAGAGCTGAATGAGTGTTTTCCGTTCGGAGTATTTTCCGTTCGCTTTTAACTACGCCGGGACTTAACACCTGCCATACAAACTTTATCTACTAGGTACCACCCTCACAAATCACAGTCACCATAGAACTGTACTGGGACGTACCGAGTGTTGGTAAGCCAATCCCAGCTCCATATACCACTCAGGTAACGGATGGCACCGTTCTCTTGGACATCATAAACAAGGCTGCTGATGATGAAAGAGAAGGCCCTTTCAACAAGTACGCCTCCACATACTACGGTGGTCTGGGATATTTCATTACTGCTTTCAACGGCACCAAACAGGTGAGGGAATATCTTCTCCAGGCAGAGAGAGAATCATATATGAAACGGTTAATCAGAGAGAGTTTGTCATTACCATAGTTGTTATTCATGTTACAGGTCAAACTTGACTTTAGGTTAATTTTGATTTAACTTAGGTTGATTCTCAGTTTCCTTAAGTTTGTCTCCTAACCCTAAGGGACAAATTAACCTGAACTCAAATTTGACCTGTAACATAAGCAAAACTCAGTTTTCCTGGTCAACTTGAAACTTCCCTTGATAGTGAGTCAGATTATCATTAGGGCCATTTATACGAGCATGTCTTATCTAAGACGAGAACAGCTCGTATAAATGGTCCGCGTCTTATTTCTGTTCTTGACTCGTTTTTTCATGTGAATGTTGCCCGTAGCAACGGCAATCCAACGTGGCACGCCAAAAATTAACGCATGCGTACTATGCGTTCGCGTCTTATGTAAGACGCGAAGGTCATTTATATGACGTTTTTCTCGTCTTAGCTAAGACGCGTCTTATCTAAGAACAGGTGTTAAGGGCTGTTCTAAAATAAGACGCGTCTTAGCTAAGTCGCGTCTTATTTTAGACGAAATGTGCCGTTTATACGGAAAGTTCGTGTCTTATTTAAGACCCGTTCTATGTAAGACGCGTCTTATTTTTCCTCGTATAAATGGCCCTATTGTTTACATGGTATCATGGGTTGAACCTATGAGTCATTTTATAAGTAGGTGGAATATGATCGTCTGGGTGTGTGTAGTCCTGAACGGGAAGGTTGTTCACAGTAACTGACGTTTAGAATACCAGTGTGATGGTCATCTTCAGAGCCGTCAATGTTCGTTGCAGTACGTCAGTTGATAGTATTTTAAAAGTGGTGTTATATGGGCAACATCTTCACCTTTCTCGTTGCAGTCTGCACAGTGGAGATCCAGCGCTTTTCCACATGACCCTTTGCATAATTCTTTGTCCTCATTAGCGACATAACGATCATAAACAATAAACAATTATAATCATAAAGTTCCACTAAGTTGTTGTGATCTGATGTAAACACACGCGTACATGCGGTGGACTTAAATTGTTTTCTCTCGTCTGTTTTGAACACGATACTGTAAAAATGAGGGTTTACCTCGGTCGGGGAAGAACCCGTGAACTTTTTATTTGCTTCGCACCTCAAGTTTTGGTTTCCTAAGCTCTATTGTGTTGACTTTGTTACCTTTGTTTCATGCCACTAGTGAGTTTACAGGTTCTTACAACGAGCGGGATGAGCCAAAAATGCCGGCTGCAATACCAATAGACCTATTAATTGCAGAAATGATGGACTTTTTTGTATCAACTACGACTTACCAGGAGTATTTTCTGCCATTTCATTCCATGAATTTTTCTTTTCTTTTTATCTGTCAGAGTTGTTTCTCTCAAAAATAATTTGTCGATGAATTGATAGTTTTGCGGCACCTCAATATGGATTTCAGTTACAATCTTTTTCAATGCTCCTTGAGTAAACTCATTTTCTCTCAGTTTCAAGATAAAAAAATAACTGTGAAGTACAATAATATAGTCACGTAGACATTGCCCGACGCCCAGTATTGCCTTGAGCAGGCGCTACAATTAATAAAATTTGAACTCAACTGCTGCATTAATTGCTTTGATAATGTTGGGAAGTTTGGAGAGCACTCCAAACTTCCGCGTGCTCAAGACCTCGACATACGCACGCTGAGCGCATTAACTAATTGTTAAATGAAGCACGCTCGCGCTATTGAATTTGATCAGGCGAATACTCTAGCTATGTTATAAAGAATATCGTAACATAAATGTTCCCCAATTGCATGTTTCTCTCTATTCATTCACGCGGAAATGAAGATTTCAGTGTAGGATAGTGACACTGCACATGAACTTTGCGGTTTGAACTGTAACAGAAGGCGTGTAGACCTCTCCGTTATTTAGGTAAAAAAGTAGTAGTCAGTGTTAAGAAATGTTGTTGCAATGCCCATTTTTCAGATTAAAGCATTAGTTAAAGTGAGAAAAAAGGTTCAACTATGCCCACCCGTTAATTTAACGCTAAACAGGGAAAAAAAGCGACTATGGCTTTACCATTATTAACTGCATGTAAAAAGTGCGCGAAAACTGCAAACCAGAAATCTATTATCCCAAATACTGCTTCTTTCAACCGCGTGACGTTAATAGAGCCCTGGTCCATACGGATCAAACCTGTTTCTGTTGACTCCTGGTTGCATTATTTTCTCACTGCAACCAAGTTTTACCTCAAATTATAGTTTCACTCAAAAGTAGCCCATTCACATTTTGGAGATATGGTACCACTGGAAACACTGTTTCACAATTTGTACCACTCAGTCGTAAAAGTTGCAAAACTTGAATCTCGTTCACTCTGGAAAAAATCCCAAAATGAGAACACTAAAATCAAGTTTCTAAGTCTACAATTGTTGCTCTTTTTAGGACCCAGCTACAAGTACGTACTGGATGATTTACGACAAGAAAACCGGAGAGAAGCTTAAGGTCGGGGTGAGCCAATACAAACCAAAGGATGGCTCCGTCACAGTCTTTAAATATGAGAAAATCATAGGGGAACAAAGTCACGGAGAGCTTTAGGACCTGATTGGTTGCCTTATGCTTCTTGGCCACAATGTGAATGCTGTTAATGTTACGTTTATCCTGATTAGTTGCTAGAGAGGAAAGGTGAATTGTCTGTCTTGATTGATGGTCAAGGGCCTATAAATGTAGTAATAACACAATTGTAACAACTACACTAAAGCCTAGATGTACTAAACTCAGTCACATTGTTGCTGTTTGCACTTTATAGTCAGCAATAAAAACAATTTTTGCCATCACTGTAAAGGGATTCAATTGTTTTCGTCCAGCTTTGCCGTGAACGCACTTATCACGAAATCAAGGCCTTTGAAACAGTTATGTTTCAAGCTCAAATCTCGAAGAGTCGGTATTTAAACGAAGTCTAACTTATGCCAGATCGTCTTCGTAAGGGGTTAATTTAAGAAAATAAGTGCTTTTCCAGACTACGCTATATGCTTTATATTAAAATGTTTCATGAGAAATGGTGTTATGAGCGGCTCCGCGTAATTATCTGAACTAGACGTGGAAATCATGAGTCAAAAATGACCTGGACTCAAACTCAGCCAGAATAAAGCCCTATGGGCTCTAGTTACAAAAACAAGATATTTGCTTGCAAATATAATTTTATGTCTTCTCTCTTTGACCAGGGTTTATTTCATAATCAAGGGGGACTGGGTTTGGGTCAGGTGTCAATGGCCATTATGTTCAACCCCCCTCTAAGGTTTTTGACAAGTCACATGAACTCGCAAGCCATGTGCTTGCCATTCGTCTCTACACAGGCAGCCCAAGCGCACTATGTGTGGGTTCGGGCTTCAGAGGCGGTCAGTATAAAACATGGACTGCGGACTGCGGACCACGGACTGCGGACTGAGTATAAAACACGGACTAGGTATAAAACGCGGTCTAAGAACTATGTATATAGGTAAAAATGAGAGAAACGGAAAGCGGGCTTGCATAAAACAGTAGTTCCGGCTCCATGCCTCACACAAAAACATTCCGTAAGCCGGTCATGTAGTCTATATTCTCCTCATGTGGAGAAGGAAAGCATACTGCACGGACAAGGAAGGTTATGCCGCCATTCAAGGCAACTGAAATTAAACTCTGAATTTTATTAAAAGAAGGAGTTAGAAGAGAACCAATCAGAGAAGCACCGAATAAAAAGAATAGTATTGGTGTTAGCCGAGTCAGAGTAAAATTCCTAAAGATGCCTCTATTCCGTTTCAAATAAAGCCTTGGGAATATGAGAAAATGAAGAACTCAGACGATAAGGTCAATATAGGGGCATTCTGCGAAATAAAAAAAACAGTATTTTGGGGGGCGCGATTACTCACCTATACGTGAATAATAACCGAAATGAATCATCCAACCCAACGTTATTTATGATGACATGATTTTCACCCTGCTCCTAAACCCCGGAAGGGGGGTACTCCTAGGAAGTTTTTGGTGGGGTTGTGCCCCCTGGTTCTCTAAATCCTTACCCTGTTTCAGAATAAAAAAATGTCATCTTCCACACCCGTTTTCAGACCTGATCTGTAAAATCCATACCCATTTCCAGACTTTGCCTAATTTAGCCTGTGAGTCCAGGCTCTCAGATAAAGAGGAGACTACCCAGTTTGCTCCCGTTTTATTTTCGCACATTTTCAATTTAGCGGACCCAACTGGAACAGGCTAAGCATGATTCGGGCAGAAATTATATCATCATTATATATTATAGATTAGAGTGCAACAGTAGATCATTCTCTCTTGAGCGCAAACAAAATATTCTTCAGTGCATTTCGAATTCTCATATTTCTATTTCCTTCTTATTCATTTATTATTGAAAACGATAAATACATTCGTACATGTACACTCCTGTAGTTTCCTCGAAAACCATATCCGATTCCAAATCAAAATGGGTAATGTGTTTCCAGACCGCCAAAACGGGTCATAAACCCTACCCTTTAGGGTGGCAAATACGTATATGGCTTATATAAGAGAGTACCCCCCGGGTCCTGACTCCTTTCATGATTGTTAGAGGCCGAGACCATCTCTAAAATGGGTGTAGAAAATAGCATTTTTGTCAGGCTCTTGATTCAGAGAACCTCCATCATGAATTTATATTTTATATCCAGTCCGCAGTCTTCAGTCCGCGTTTTATACCTAGTCCGTGTTTTATACTCAGTCCATATTTTCCAGTCCGCGTTTTATACCTAGTCCATATTTTATACCCAGTCCACAGTCCGTAGTGCGCAGTCCGCAGTCCGTGTTTTATACTGACCGTTGTCACATGTATTCGAATCTACAACGCTAAGAAAAAAAAAATCATGATCACGCCAAATATTGATTCAAAAAGCTCCCTTACCTTTAGTTCATAGCCACTCTGTGTCCCACAGCCGGTTTAAACGCCGTTTCGTCGACTTTCTTTCCATCGAGTACTGAACACTATAAAAGAAGGGAAGCCTGGAGACCT
>JBBMOI010000008.1:10867500-10872500 GCA_038088405.1 Porites divaricata | reverse complement strand
GACAACGAAGGGAAAATTTCTATTTTCACAATTTCAAGGAGGACGTAAACAACCAACGGCTAAATTTTCTTTCTCTTCCTGAACTTGAATATGGCTCTTAGGAATTGGGCTCAAAAAGAGTTCGCTTGTATTTGACAAAGTAAATGAGTTGGAGTAATCGGGATAGAGATTGAAAGGACGCCACTGAATTTACTTCTCAAGCGACGTTCGTGGCAGTCGCCGTCGTGGTATCTTAAAATAGGGAGCTTAAGCAACGACGTTTTTGAGCGACGGACGTCAACCAGAAGTGAGGACTTTGCCCTCTTAATATGCCTTGACGATATAAAATTTGTATTGCTCAGCTTCTTTACTCTTATCGTGGCGATTTGACTGAAAATTTGGTCAAAACCATCGTCCAAAAATGAAAAGGGGCCACTTCCGGTTGACGTGCGTCGCTCGTAAACGTCGTTGCTAAAGCTCCCTTAACCAGTCTCGACAACGGCCAGTTTTTTCAGCGACTGATCAAAAAGTCAAGAATGGTCATGAAACTTGATCTGTATGGTGCGTTTCCATGATTTATCACGGCAATAGTCTCAGCGCTCGGCAAAGATGGCGGTTGTGTTTTTTTAACGGTGATTCGCTGGTTTTGCACTGCGCCTAACAAGAAGACCGCCGTGAAAAAAGGGGAACTGAAGAAACATTGTTAAAACGAATTTGACTGAAGAGAAATGCTTTTTGGAATTTTCGGTTGGGGTTGTTTCTTGCCGAGATGAGACTCAATGTGTTGGGAATGTGCATAACGTAAGCAGTACGCGTGTTGCTGAGTTTGACTTCCACATGGAGAACCTCGTTAGTGGATGTTAAACTTTGTGTTAACTCACTTTCAGTTTAAGCGTTATCTTTATCACACCGCGGCCTAACTGTAATATCTCGATGTAAATTCTGTAAAAACTAATTTTTTAATGCTTTCTTCCGCCTTCGACATACACGCCATTTTGAAACTCGCCCCAGTCTTCTCTCAAAAATCAGAGGAACGGCATTTGAAGCGCTCTTTCTGCAGCTCTACCGCAAAAACCAGTAGGGTATACCCCATTTTTTATTTCAGGATTTTAATAAGAACACTGCTTCCTTTCAATGAGAAAAAAATTGCTTAGATCTATGTTCAGTTTTTTGGCAAAATCACTAAATTGTACCCATTGAGCTATAACGTGTCGAATAGCGCATGTCCAAATTAAGTCTACTTAGGAGCGTAAAGTAAAAACAAGGGAATTAAAAGGCATCCTTCTGGTACGTAAGTGGATAAAACATACATTAAAGTCAAATTATGTGCGATAACATATGCATCATCGACAAAATCTCTCCTTTTTGCCTCGTTGTGGGTAGTCTGCTACACAGCCGTTTTTAGGGTCGTTACGCAACGCTCCTTCCCACAAACGGCTGCTGACAATAGAACCACATTGATTTCCTTTCCCTTTGTGTTTGTGGTCTAACGGACAAACCAAGAAACTTGACAATACGTGAGCCGCAGGGCGCCAGGACGCGAACAGGCTTCTCAATTTTGGGTAGACTTTCATGTACCGGACTAAGATGGCGGAGGACAAAAGAACCATTGTTATTCTGATTAGGGTTAGGAAACAGGGTTTTCTTATGTTCCCTTTGTTCTTTTGTTTTATGGACATTAATTATTTCAGATCCGGTATATGAAAAAACCTCCCTCAATTTTCGACAAATCAATCAATCGTCGCTGAATATTAGACGCCTGGCTTTGTGTCCACAAGCTACGAAAAGGTTTTAAGTAATATTTGCAGAAAAGTTCCAAGTTAAAAAGAAAAGGTTTGATACAAGACTCTTACCAGGATCGGTTGGTTCTTTTTAACGTGCATATTGCCGGGGGAATAACAAGTATGATGAATTTGCTTTTTGTGTTGCAAACTTTGGAACTCCCAAGGGTAGTGGTTCAAATTTTAATTTTTAAATTTTCGATAAGCAATTTCCCAAAACTATACCCGGAAACTTTATAAACACATCCATGTTGTGAATCACATTTGCTCGGTTTGCTGTTTATCTCATATATTTTGAATAGGACTACGGCAACGTTACTCCAGTTGATGGCTTGTTTTCACTCGACGACGTTTAGTCTGTTATTCACACATGGAGCACCGATAAAAGCAAAGCTGTGATTGGAGGAGCCACTGTACAATGGCGGGATAGGAATGTGGTTTGATTCTCAGCAGCCGTTTGTGGGGAGGAGCGTTGCGCGACGACACTAAAAACGGTTGTGTGGCAGACTAAGTTTTGGGCTGCGCGCGGTTTTTGCCAAGGAGTCCTAAATAGACGAATTTGTCAGCATTATGTCCTTAGACTCCCACTTTTTATTACTTTTTTATCATCGTCTTGATTTGTCATTTTAGTGTACCAAGTTTCATCTAAAGTCCTTGTTAGGTTCTTTTACTAAGGATTGACCTTAACCCGCTCCTGCATTAGCTGATCTATAGTCTCGTTGTTTGTTATTATTTTCTACATTGTTTGACAATTGCTCCTAACGTTAACTGATAATTTATATAATTTACGCAATGTTACTTTATTTTGATTAATAAGATGCCTGAGAAACGAAAAAAACTTAAAGAAAGCCAGAACTTCAATTCAGATACCAAAGACTTTGAAGTTCGTGATCCATCGGAGTCCTGTCGAACAACTTCTTCATAGTATGATTATAAGTCCTTTATGGACTCTGTTGATACTAATACTGAAATGAGCGTACTACTGATGTTGTAGTCAAGTATGTTGCTCAGTTGAAGGCTAGTTTGGATTTTAGCCAAGAGGACTTATCCGACCACGCTGAAAAGATCAAGTCAATCGAAGATATCCTTTCTAAAATCCAGGCGTATGTATACAAAACCTGGGCTAGGCAATGGCCCACCCTACATTTTGTAATTTTGCCGCAAAAACACGAAAAAAGCAAAATCAATGCAAAAAGCCTAAGCAAAGCAAAATAAATAAGCACAGAAGTGAAACAATAACCAGAAACCGGGCCATTCTTACTTCCACTAACGACAAAGATTTGTCATTCAACCAAAATTACTACATATCATCTCACACTTTTTAAAAATGAAACCTAATGTATATGTATTTCATCATAGAACCAACCCAACCTTTTTTTTTTTTTTTAAAAAAAAAAAAAAGTGCTTGTTTTCAAGCCAACTCATCCACCAGCTATTTTTGAGATTTAGCGTACGTATTTGCTCAAAAAAGCGCCACAGTGTTTATATTTAAGTTTTGACTTGTGTGTTTAACTTATTCGAAGCTTATTTGAAGGTGGCGGATACTTAAAGGGCTGCACTTACTTAGAACCTCTCTTAGGGAATATTACATGGCCCCACGGACATATACCCTTCGAGTGTTGAAAAATATTTCATGGGTTTGCACAGCGAGGGAGCAGAATATTTTTGAACACAAGCGGTCATGTAACGTTCTATTAATCATGATTATATAAAATCTTTCTTTTTTTCTGCGAAAGGCGCGATTTGTTTCGTAGCCATAGACTTTTCACATCACATGCCTTGACCGCTCTGATTCCTCAAGTTTCAGCATCCAACCCAGTGCCAGGTCAGTTGTTTCAATCCGTGAGCTTACCAGTGGATGCCCGTCTATCGGAAAAAATACGGGCAAAAATTTGCAAGGATGAATATGTAGACTTTGGTTCACTACTTGCCAACCCTGTGTTGGTAGATCAATATCAAATAACCATTAATAATTCAGACAGCGGTTTTACCCCCTCTCTTTGCCTTGAACCATTGGCTAAGCACAAAAAGGTTACGACAATTGAACGTGGTTAAGCAGTTTTCACGTTTTTGTGGGGGCTTACACAAAACAATTCCCTCATGAGGTCCCCGCCCTCATGAAATATGGGGAGATAATTCAGGACTTGGCTGGGGGGGGCCACAACTGGAAATTTTACGACGAGAATTTTTGTTTTCTGAGACAGGCACACCGTGCCGCTCTTCCGTGGGATCGAATCCATGGCGAGTTGTGGCTTAAGTCACAAGTTTCCCTGCGGTGGCCACTCCAAAACCCAGCTCATCCACCAAAAGAAAAGGCAGATTTTGTCCCAAAAGGATATTTTTTTAAATTCCATAAGGATCGCAAGTGTCTTCCTAGTTGTACTTTTAAGCGCCTTTGCTATAGGTGTGAGGGGTCACACCCAATTTCAAAATGTAATTTTCGTGGCTCATCAAAAATTGCCACTTCTCAGCCCCGACCTGCCAAGTCCTCCCCATCAGCCTCCCAGCCTCCCAAAGTTGAGAGATTAGGTTTTCTTCTAGAGGGTTACACCCCTTCCACTGCTAAATGTTTTGTTATTTGGTTTTACTCAAGGTTTTCCGGTTCACTTTCAAGGTGAGCGTAAATCTAGAACAGCTAAGAATTTAATGTCGCCTCTAGATGACCCAGAAGCTGTTGATGCTAAGCTCTAAAAAGAGCTAGAAGCCCATAGATTGGCCGGTCCTTTCCAATCCCCTCCTTTGTCTCCCTTCTGGATTTCACCTCTCGGCTTAGTCCCAAAGAAGGTTCAGGGAGAATTTCGCTTAATCCATCATTTGTCTTTTCCGACGGGCTTCTCTGTTAATGACGGCATTTCTTCAGATCATACCAGTGTTAAATATGCTACAATTGATGAGGCCATCCAACTGATTAAAAGTGCTGGTCCAGGTTGTTTTTTAGCCAAGACAGATGTTAAAAATGCATTCCGGATTATCCTCATTCACCCTGATGATTATGGTCTCCTTGGGATGCAGTGGAGGGGGCTATATTATTATGACCGATGCATGCCAATGGGTTGTTCCTCTTCCTGCTTGACTTTTGAAACGTTTAGCACAGCTGTGGAATGGATTGCTCGTAATAAACTAAAAATTGATTACATTTTACACATCCTTGATGATTACCTCCTAGTTGCTCCTACTGAGCAACCCTGTCAACAACAGCTGCATTTTTTTTTGTCACTTTGCTCTTACCTGGGTATTCCC